>NQLW01000007.1:520056-533542 GCA_002312845.1 Kalanchoe fedtschenkoi
TATGGTCCGTCCAGTCTTCTTTTCCCATGCTGCAATCAAGTCCAACTGCGACACGATGTTTCCAGGTGGTCTGTAGATGATGACACGGTTGGCTGCCCTCGGATCATTCGCCGATTTTATCGTGTAGGCTGCAACATCTTCTTCGTAGTTGAGCACGGCTGTTGCCAAACAATAATGCGTAAGAAGCTATAAGCTTGGTGCTAGTTAAGTAAATGGCAGTGATGGAGTGATGTCGAAAGTACCTTTGGCTTCGCCAGTTCCGTAGACGGTAAGTTCTTCACACTTCTCATGAGGGTGAAGCAAGTAATCGACAAAGTACGCAGCAAACGAATTTGCAGAGATGTAAGTGTAACAAATTCCGGCTTCCTCTGTGGCCCTTCTGATCTTTTTCTTGTTTTGTAGAACATTTTGGAATGGCGGCAGGCCTCTCACTCTGTCCACCTCTTGCCCGAATTCAGACGGAACAAACCTCTGCAGCACAAGGCATGCACCAATCTTAGAATAATTATATTCATGTCTAAATAATCTTTTTACAATCTCCTTGGTGTTCCACCAGCGGTATGTACCTGGACGTTTCCCGCATCTTTTATGGCATTGATAATCTTGTACTGCTCAAGATGCTGAGGAATTGCGAGCACTGAGATCACAATGTTGGCGTGCTTGATGGCAGCTACAAGAGCCTCATGATCATCCAATTCGCCCTTCATTCAACAAAGAAAACGAAGGTCAGTGCTAGTGTAAGTCTGATGTTTGATTTATGGTGATGGATCGATCATCCAGCTTGCTTATTGAATGTTTGTCCTTACTTGAAAGACTGTGACACCCATTGATTCAAATTCGCGATGCAGCTGTAGCTTGGGAGAATCGTAAGGCTGAGGCTTCAGCGGGCGGACAAATGCGTAAGTGGGATGCCCCATGGAGACGCTAGCTTTCACCATGTACTTCCCCAGGTAACCCGTGGCTCCGAAGATCAAAATCTTGCTCTTTTCGCCAGCCATCATAATCATAAGCTTAAAGGATGTGGAAGAGTAGTGTAACTAATCTTGAAGGTAGAAGGCGGTTTGAATGTTTATGTGGTTGGAAATGAAGGATGGTTAGGTGAGTTGATATAGGGAAGGGAATGTGAGTGGATTAGAGTAGAGGGATGTGTAAATGTTGACTGAGGCGACATGTATGTGTTCGACACAGTTGACTAATGTATTCTCAACAACCGAACCGAAGCGTTCAAGCACACCATTAGCTTAAGGAATTGTTGTTTTTGTTGTTAGAGGTGTACAGTTGGTAGAAGGGGTTGGTATGTTTTACTGTAGGAATTGGAAGTGAAGAGCAGCAGCCATCAAGGATTAACCCACATGACCTGCTTTTGCAATGTGCTATTAATTAATACTATATATGTTTAAGTCAATGAAGCCTGAAAGCTGAGTTGAGAGGAGGAGAGTAGTAGCAGCCCTAACTGGACACCAACCCACTTGCTGCCAAATCAAATGATGTTAAGGAAAAGGTTATTAGAGAGGGCTTATCTGCCCTCAATCTCTTGATAAATGTTCATCATAGAATTTCTAAACATGCTGCTGCATCTATTGTAAAAAAGAGACGAATCAAATAAACACTGAACATTAAACAATACGTCATTATTTGGAAGCAATGATGTACCATCTGCAATCAGAAGCTGTCTAAAAATGAAGACTAGTAATGAAATATATGAGCCATGTACCACCATTGTTACTCTCGAGCCATACTCATCAGTACTTAAAAGTATGAGCTCGGTAAAACAAAGGCTAGATCTCTATCTTGCTGTACAACAAATGACATTACAACATAAACAAATCACAGGCCACTTGAATAGTATTTTTTTTCTCAAGAAAATCAATCTAAATCTTTACACCCATAAGCACTAGATAGAAATGTACAATGGAGTTCGGCATACATAGTTTAACAATTAAGTAGTTGCCCCATATTCGAGCTGATTTGTTCACCAAGAGGGTCAAGTTATGGTGGGCTCCAGTGGACTATTTCAAAACAATGTCATGGTCATGATGGACCAGACACATGGTATGTAGGCTGTTAGATGGCAGAGCTCTATGGTGCATCGGCGTCAGATCCGTCATGGAGAGCGCAGCACACGGTTGCCTTGTGATGACCTTGGTACACTTGGAGGGTCTCACCATCCGCAACTGTCCAGAGCCTCGCAGTTGCATCAGAGGAAGCTGTCGGGCAGCAAAGAATTCTTCATCAGTGGCAAGTTGGAGAAGCACATGCTAGATAGATAGCAGGGCGTGTCTGAAAGTTTACCTGTAACGAGATATGCACCATCGACTGAGAAAGCACAGTCCCAAACCCAACGTTGATGTCCTGGTCGAGCAAAACGGAAAAGTGAAAAATGAAAATGGTTATACAGTAGGGAACGTCCATAAATGATGCGAACAAATTACCAGTCAACGTTCTTTCCAAGGTGAACCCGTCAACATTCCATATCTTTACAGTATGATCAGAAGATGCAGTCGCGAGATATCTGGAGAAAAAAATTAAACTGCTACATAAATGGAATACGATCTATACATAAAACAGTTCGATATAAACAAGGAGAATCTCATGGTGAAAAAGTAACCTCTGGGGATCACACAACTCAGGTGAAAGCAGACACTTCAAGATATACCCATCATGTGCTTGCAGTTTATGAAGTGGCTCAAAGTTAGTCATGGTCTGGCAAATGCATGAGACGAGGTCAGTTTCATATTGTTAATCACCAAGCCATGGATACAGCAAGCTTGTAAATAGTTCCCCTTTCGACAATATAACAGATAATATGTGATAGACAAAATATATGAACCTGTGTGCCTCTCTGCAAGCGCCAGACGTAACACGTGCCATGATTGTTTGCGGCAACTACTAAGCTTCCATCCCACATTACTGTCAAAGATCTCACTGCTGTGTCAACCTCCGGCACCTGAACAGCCGCATACATATTATGTTTGTAAACTAAGTGGCAAATACACTAGAGTAAAAATTACATGTTTCACTACATACCAACTCGCAACTGCAGGAACTTTGTGTGAGATCCCATACCCGTATATTGCCATTCTGGTCTCCCGAAATCAGCTCTGTCTGCAAAATCAGTTCCAGATGATTGAATGAATTACATATCATTCAAATACTGAACAAAAATGAGTTACAGTTTTAATCATTTCACTAAAAATTCAAATATGAGTGCACAGCTTCACAAGCATACATTCTTTGACAAAGAAGCATGATGTTACACGAACTACAGAACAAATCACAACATGTTCCAAGTTAATCAGATAGGCCTAAACTATGTTGAAGACAGGCAGGAATGTAAAAGTCTGATATCAAGTTTCAGACCATAAAAATGAAAAAACAACATCCAGATGAGAAAAAATAGTACACAGATAAGTTAGGTAAAAGCATAGAGTAAAGTCACTTCCACAGGAATACAATACAATACAATAGTACACAGCAAGAAAGGCAAGCGAACTGAAAAGTAATATGTCACCTGGTTCGGATGTAAAACAACTGTGTTAACAGCTGCGCGGCTTTCATATTCTCTCTGACATCCTGGAGCCCTGATGTTGATCAATATGACACGCACACAGAACCAATATATGAGCAAACAGAAATACAGCATAGCAGGAAGAGAGGAAAAAAATTGTTCCCACACAAATCACCTGAAATCCCATATTTTCACAGTACCGTCTTCAGACCCAGAATACATCCAATTCCCATCACATTGGAACCCAACTGCCATCACGTTACTTGTATGTGAATCATATGTCATAACCTATCAATAAAAAGAGAGGCTCGTAACTCATTCATCAAATGGATGAAGTCTTCAATGCGTAAACAATGATGAACTCGACGATGAAACGAAAAACCCATATATACATACAGGTTGTGTACTTGATGAAGCAATGTCAAACAGCCGAATATGAGGGTTGCCTGCTACTGCAACATAATGCTTGTCTGGTGTTATTTCAATCCTATTTATATTCTACAAAAAAAAAAAAAAGAGTACACAGTTAAATCGTATTCAAGTGTTGATGGGAAAATGAATTTCAAACTTGGGGTTGCTGAAAAACTCACAGAATAAGGATACTGGAGTGTTCGCTGACATCTACCACTTTTTGCTTCCCAGAATCTGATCGTGTGATCATAGCTTGCTGTAGCAAGGATTACCGACGGTTGACTCATCCCAATTCAATCAAACATGTCCAGCAGGAAAAAATCTCTGACGCATTTCGGAGTGGAGAGACGTGATTCGAATTCTAGGGTTTCACAGTTCCTGAGACTAAGCATAAATCAATGTAATAATTTAGCCGCTCAAAAATTTCACACGTAAATCTTGAATACTACCTCGGATAGAATCGCAGCACGGACTTCAAAGTCCCAACTACACGGACGCGATAACCCGGCACTGACTTCCTGAGCCTTCGATCGCTGACGACGGCTCCGATGACGACTGCCAACAACAATGACGAAGATGCAGCTTTGGTTGGCTCGGGCTTGGGCCGTCAATGTGATTTGGTTGGGCTTTCGGCCCAATACGTTCCTCAACCGCTCTGCTTGTTAGGGCGAGGTAACTTGACTCAGGTGTATAAAGAAATATAAATAAAATTTGAAATGATTTATTTTGTACATGGATAGTACCTGAGTACTTAATACTCTGATGCGTAATGTTATATTTATCCAGACCAGTTTTCAATTTGCAGTATTTTGAGTCAGAATTAGAGTTAGATTGAAAATATTGCTACGCGATATATGTATAAGAAGGTCCAATACCAATTTTTTTTTTACAATTTTCTAAAATACGAAATAATAAAAATAATTATAGTGATAAAAATGTATTCAAGCGTTTCAATTTTTACAATAGTATTTGAACATATTTAAAAATAAATACATATCATAAAATGCCAACATTATTACATGGTTATTACGGTGTAGTCAATTCATCGATAAGGTGACGCCTTAGCGTCCTGGTGGTTTTCAATCCGTCTGTCGTCCGACGTCGTGAATTCTTCGATCATTCGCTCTCAATCTGATGATTTTGTTGAAATTGAATTCATTCTGTAGAGGACTAGATCAATTGGCTTTGGAAATTGATTGATATTACTACTAATCGAGATTCGACAATGCCGGATTTTGTTGAGCGTAGGACGATTTGCAGTTGGAGGAGTAGGCAATGTAATATGGTTAATCAGAGAAAAAAGAGACTTAATTTTTTAATTTGATTTTAGTTACTATTGTATTGAGAAAATACAATTTGACCCCTGATACTTTTAAAGTATAATGTAAACTAATCTTGGTTATAGAATTCAAGTTTAAAACAATATTCCAAAAGTTTTTATAATAGGGTATAAATTAATTTTTAACAAGTAAGATATCAAAATTTGTCTTAAATTTATTAATTAGAACAATATATGGACATAATACTCATAAAAACGATTTATCAATTTAGTATGATTAGTCTTCCGTCATATCGGCTAGTCGTGCTGACAACACACTAGCACCGTGATTTACCGTAACGACGTTATAACTTGGATTGTTATCCAAATTTTATAAAAAATTACTCATTTCGTCTTATTTTACTTTACTGCCCACAAATAAAAGAGGACAAAGATTGTAAAAATGTGAGCCTCACGAGCATTAATACCTAATTAATGAAATTAATTAATTTTAAAAATAATTTTTTATGTAATTAAGGAAGGGGTGATAAGATCAATTTTTCTGTTAGTATTTTTTTTCCCAAAAATACATGGCAAATAAAACTGAAAAAATGTATATGTAAAAAAAAATCGAAAATAAAAATAAAAATAATGATGTGAAAATTGAAGGGATGATAATTGGTAAATGAAATGTAGTAGCTTTTAGAACCCTAATTCCACAGGGCCAGATTTCCACACAAACGAAGCTGCACGAGCACGATCGGTCGTCGTCGTCTACGCTGCTGCCTCAATCGTCTGCTCACTTCGATCTCATACCCGACGAATCCAGCATGGAAGACGAAGACGAGTTCGGAGACCTCTACACCGACGTCATTCAGAGCTTCCCGTCCTCATCGCCCTCCTCGTTCGCCGCGCCGCTCCAGAAGTCTTCCGTCCCGGCTCAATCCGGCCCCCGCGCCATCGATCTCAACTTCCAGCTCGACGAAGAGGATGATGATGATGAGTGTGGCGATGCGGCTGCGGGGACTTCGAATTCGGGAGTCGCTCGTGCGGCTTCCGGTGGAGGTGGATTGGAGCTGACTTTGTCGGGTGCGGCGGTGAGTTCTGGTCGGGAGTTGGACGTGCGGGACCGCGGGGTTGGTGATGACGGTGAGAATCGGGAGTTGGGGAAAACGACGGAATCGGGTGGGGATTTCGATGAGGGAAGTTTTAGATTCGACTTGGAGGAAGAAGCGCAGGATGGGAACGGTGATGTTGGATCCGAGAAGGGGACTGGCCAGTGGTTTCTTCAGAGGACGCAGCAGCCGTGGATCATACAGAGTCGTCGCGGCGGGGAGTCGCAGAAGCAGAAATCATATAAAATATTATTTATGATATTGTTTTTATATTATTATTATAAATTAATTTAATTGTCATGTAAAAGAATACTGAGAAATTTTAATCACTTTAGTAAAATATAATTAAAAAAATTCTTATATTATAATAAAATAAAGCCTTAATATATTTTAATTATATAATAAATGTTAATAAGAATAACAAAATAAAGTTTTAGGCCATGTTTACTTGCTCAATATTAAAAAATGATCTCATATTATATCAAATATTAAGTGAACCCGACAATTAGTTGTTTGCTCATAATAAATATTTAGAAGGTCCGAATTACTCTTTTTGTCCACTTTTAAATTTATCAATTTTATCAATTAATTTTGATAAAACGTCAAACATCAATAATTTCATTATCGTAATAAAAAAAATTATTTATCACCCGTAATAATGTATATTGTGGAAAATACTCTAATCTTTTTATTTATTTTTGCCAGTGATGAAGCAATGGGATAAATGTCAGAGAATGATTAACCAGTGGTTGCATTCTTTCCTGTACTGCCTTCCTTCTGAGGCTATGCTTTCCTTAAAAAATCTGAAAACTTGGTTCTTGTTTTTGTTGATCTTGGTTAGGTGAAGATGACTGAATTATGATCAGAACTGTTGCAAGGTTCACTTAGATTTTTGAAAGCTGTGGTTATGAAAATCGTTTTCTCCTATCGGACGATCCTCTCTTCCTATCATTCGTCTAAGTGATATTGACATGAATTGACTGAGCAGTATGTGCATTGGTTATTATCTGGAAACTCATCGTGGCTAAGTTCACTTTGAAATTTATATGTGAGCACTAGTAAGCTTCGAAACCTTTATCATAAAGTTTTTCTCTGAAATTCAGGTCTCCATTAATTTTACCTGATGGAAGGAATAAGCTAATCTCCCATGGAGCATAGACTGATAAAGATTTTCAGAACAACACTGTCAGGTGGAGCAAGATTTGCAGCTCAAGTTGCTTTGTACGAAAGCTGAAAAAGTTTCACCCAAAGGACTTGAAGAATGAGTGTTGGATGTTTAAGAATCTTCTCTACTATTGATTATCTATACATTGTCAAGTAATCAGAAGAAAGTAGTTCGATCATCAAGTAATCATGGATGGATCATCCTCCAGGGCGATAACCACTTTGCCCAAATTTTCACCGATGAAAAGGCTGACAAAGGAAGGATTAATAGTCAAATTTAACTCACCATGGTCATGCACGGGGTTTTATGTTAATAAACATAGTGAATTTGAACGAAGTGTGCCCAGATGGGTCATAAATTATAGGGAAAAAACCCAAAAGGGGCCCTGAACTATCACTGCTTACCCAATTGCGGTCAGAACTACCATGATTTTTAAAAAGGGTGCAATAAAAAAAAATTGTATTGATTTTAAAATAAAATTTGTCATTACATTCTAAACCTAATATTATTATAATACTTAGATTTGTGTGCGAAAATTACATCGTTTGGTTATCCAAAGACGTCGTTTTCTTTAAGTGCGCAAAATAATATAATTTATTTTGATAACCAAACGATGTAATTCTCGCACACAAATTTAAGTCTAATAGTAATATTAGGTTAGGAATGTAATGGTAAATTTTATTTTAGAAAATCAGTCCAATTTTTTTTTCATCGCACCCTTTTTGGAAATCATGGTAGTTCTGACCGCAAATGGGTAATCGGTGGTAGTTCAGGGCCCCTTTTGGGTTTTATCCCTAAATTATAAACCTCTTAATAAAGTCTTAAAATGGATAAGACACTCGATCCCAAATAAAAAAGATCCTTTAGATAAATTACATGACGCTATAATATTTTCTAAGTTTGATTTAACATTTGGTTATTGGCAAATCCAGATCGCTGAAAATGATCAATGTAAAACAGTCTTTAATGTCCCCATAGGACACTATGAATGGAGAGTGATGCCATTTGGTCTAAAAAATGCTTCTACTGAATTCCAGAAGATCATGAATGATATTTTTATCTCTTATAGTCAATTTATAATTGTCTATATAGATGACATTTCAATATTTTCTAACAATATTCAGGAACACTTAAATTATCTTAACTTGTTTAAAAAACTGATAATCCAAAATGGGTTAGTAATATCTAAACCTAAAATGCTGATTTTTCAAACAAACATAAGATTTTTAGGGCATAACATTGAAAAGGGTAAAATAATCCCTATTAACAGAAGTATTGAATTTCCTTCAAAATTTCCAGATGAAATCCTGGAAAAACAACAACTCCAAAGGTTTTTAGGAAGTCTGAATTATATTTCGGCTTATTATAAAAATCTAGCCTCAGACACTGTAATTTTATATGAGAGACTTAAAAAGAATCCCAAACTCTGGACTATTGCTCATACGCAAGTAGTTAAGAAAATAAAAGAAAAAGTAAAATTTTACCATGCTTATCTCTAGCAAACCCAAATTGGGGAAAGATTGTTGAAACTGATGCATCAGATATAGACTTTGGAGGAATTCTAAAACAAATAAATCCTCAAACTAAACATCATATGTTAGTCAGGTACCATTCAGATAAATGGAATAATAGATAGAAAAATTATGCCACCGTAGCTAAAGAAATTTTAGCTATAGTTAAATGTGTTCTAAAATTTCAAGATGACCTTTATAATAAAAAATTTAAAATCTTTACAGACTGTAATACAACCATATTCATGTTTAGAAAAGATTTCAAACATGACGTGTCTAAGCAAATGTTTGCCAAATGGCAGGCACACTTGGCCCCGTTTGACTTTGAAATCATTTACAAAAAGGGGAAGAAAATAGTCTCCCTGATTTCTTGACTCGGGAACATTTGCAGGAATGATTCTTAAAGGACGAGGCAGAGACAACGCCTCTAGAGGAAGAGGTAATACCTCTAATTATTTTTCTGCTCGATGTAATACCTCTAATATTCCCATATTCAACATGGGAACATGCGGTTAATAGCCGCACATATAACCCTGGAGGATATACCTTCCTCTTCCAACTCAACTCCTTTAGCATCATATGCTAAAATCACATATGAGAGGAGGATAAAACCCCTATGGTAAAAAACTTAAAACGAGAAGTTATATTTCTTCTTGAAGACAATGATCTTCAATATAAGGATGAACCCTAGGATTTAATATCTAGATATCTAGACACAGCATCATACGCTGTAACTTCATATCAACAAAGGGCATTTTATGAAGAAATCTTAAAAAAGAAACTTTTGTGAAATTGAACATTTTACTAATAATATTAGAAAAAATGTTTTCCAATTCAGCAAGTTAACAGTTAAACAGATTATATCTGTACATCAATGGGGTATATCTCCATTAAGGGAAAAGGAGTTAATAAACTCCGATACAAAAGTAGTTTTTGAATATAATTACTGGGATTATATCCAGGCCTTTGATGAAGTTCTCTTATACGAGAGAACTGGACAAAAGTAGTTTTTGATGTAGTAATATCCGAGTTCAAACGCCCAAAAAAGCCTATTATTACAACTGGACAAACTACTTTACAAAAGAAAACTAATGATTATACACGATAAACTACTTTAGGCCAACATGCTATTTATGAATAGTTGCTTTATTAAAGCAACGACTTCTTCTTCAGTGTCTGTCTTTATCAGCTTTTGGTAAAGAAAGATTCTTCCTTTAAGTCACCGTCTCTTCAGTTGTGGGCCACCTCCTTTCCTATGGCTTTTCTGGAGAAATCTTCTCCTTCTCCAGTCCGATATTTTCGGCCCATGTCTCCTCGTGGTCCATCAGGTTTTCTTGGTCCATTAGGAGCTCCATCAGTTCCTCTTTAGGGAGGAAATCTTCCTCTTGAGATTCTCCGCAGTAGGCTTCATTTGATGACGTGGCTGTCTTCATTGAAGTATCTGATTTTTTGTTAGACTAAGAGCTTAGGAATTGTTTCTTCAGTTCCTTCTTCATTTCCAGGAGATATGCTTTGATCATATCTTCCTTTGAAATTTCCGGGTTCCTTATTTTTAATTTGATTAAATTTTTTCAAAATGATTTAATCCTTTTTCAGAACCATTCAAGTCTTTTGAAGACTTATACAATTCAATTTTTGATTGAATATTATCAATCGTTTCTTGGCCAAATAAAGTTTTGGTCAGTGGATCAGTTTCAATCATTTTCTTCCAAAAACGTGTATAACACGACCTTAGAATACAAGGCAGTTTGGTATTAGAAGGCAGTTCGGTATCGGTATAACCGATTTCAGGAGTCCATTTCCATATCCATGGAATGGAAAATTCCGTGAAGAAATATAACAAAACAATTTCTTCATAGCATTTCTTTGACGATGCCAATTCTGTCACCTTGGGGGAGACTAATTTTCTCCAATCAAAATATAACTGTTTAAAAGGTTCTGGGAGAATAAATCTTGACGGACCTTTAAGTGTCCACTAGTTTATGAACCAATTCGGGATCGGACTGTTATGAACTTGTCCACATATCTTCATAAACCAAAGTAAGTTTGTGATATGGGTTCTCGTATAAGAGAACTTTATCAAAGGCCTGGATATAATCCCAGTAATTATATTTAAAAACTACTTTTGTATCGGAGTTTATTAACTCCTTTTCCCTTAATGGAGATATATCCCATTAGTGTACAAATATATGTGTATAATCATTTATTAGTGTATGAGGACCTTATGAAGTTAAGTTTAAGATGAAGGTAATTGTATGATAGTACTTATATAAATTATATTTGCAGAAAACAAAAGTTTGAATTTTCATGAATTGATGGTGTTGATCTCTAGTCTCAAGAAGATCATTTCTAGGATGGCGGCAAATAAGGCTCTTTGACATACTTTGCAGTGTACAATATATCTATACAAGGGTTATGCATTATTATATAATATATTTTAAAATAAGTTACAATAAAGTTAATTAAATATTATGCATGAAATTAAAATTTAAAAATTTCACCAGAGTCACGGCACTAGTTTTTATCCAGGTCATTGTCATTTCTTATACCCTCGGTGATTGCTCTCGGTAATGGCTCTTCACCTTGATTCGGCTCGTTAATTACCACTTGTTATGCCCAGGTGATTATTGCTCCCAATAATTGCTCTTATATCCTCTCTGCTATAAATTTAAGATCATGTTTCACTCATTTGGTCATCCCTTAGACAGAAGCAAGTTCTCTCCTCTGCTCTTTATTATTCTGTCTACACAAACCTCGTGACAAACCAGTCCAATTACTTTTAGGTAGGAAAGCGATCTAAATGAGCTTACAAATATATTGTGCCAGTCGATCAAACTTAGTTGAAACAGTCTTATTATGTGGGGAAATTAAGCTGTCCGAATGAGCTAGTAGATTGTGCAAAATTGTCTTGTTATGTGAGGATATCAACAGAATATTGAATATATTTTCTCTAAGACTATCCACATATGGTAGTTTGTCTAAATATTTATATTTTAATTTTGGAGTGAGAGCACCTGTATGAATGAGTCATTGATGCTAGCTAGGTTTACTAAGATCAAATTGTGTGCTGAATAGGGGTGTTCATCGGTCCAAACCCGGACCGGACCGGACCGGAACCGGAATGGACCGGAACCGGAATCCGAATTTTTACTGGACCGAAGACCGGACCGGTTTGGACCGGAATCTCACAGGAAAGCACCGCATGTGCTGCTGCTGCGCTTCCCATGTGCTGCTGCTGCGCTTCCCACTAGCGAGAACTTATTGGATTAGTCCAAGCAATTCGTCCATGGCGACCATACTTGTGGGGCCATCGATTTCTTGTTCGCACAGATCACTATAGTCTCAAACTTCTGCTTGATCAGCGTCTGGCGACAATTCCACAGCATCAATGGGCTAGCAAACTCCTCGGATTTGACTTCGTCGTTGAATACAAGCCAGACTCCTCAAACATAGTTGCTGATGCCCTGTCTCGCAGAGACACAGAAGCGAATGCTCAGTGGGAGGGCCAACCAGCTACCGAGGCGTCGTGGATTCCCTTGGATGAATTTCGTCAGCAATATCCGACTTTTCAGCTCGAGGACGAGCTGCTTGTCCAGAGGGGGAGAGATGTCATGTGGGGTCTCACATATTCTAGACGCAAGAAGAAGCTAAAGATTCAAAAGGATGATTTGATAGAATCAAATATTCCCTAGTTTACCAATTTAGATTATTTAGATTTTATTTCTATCTTTCTGTTTCCTAAAAGCTTTTAGTTAGTTTCTATATTTGTCAAGTTTAGACTTTATTGTTAGGGTTGTCTCCTATTTAAAGGGAGGTTGCAACAACATATTCGATAAGCAATAGAATTATTTTCTGTCCTTCTCTCTTATCATTCTTCTTCCTTGTCCCTCTCCTTCTCTTCAATCACGGCATCTAAACACCAACCTTCCAAACCACGTCCACCCACCTCGCACAACTACAACCTACGTCATCCCTCATCCAGCAATATCATTGTCCATAACAATCGGTTGGGTTTTTGAAATTTATCACCCCATGAATTCAACTGCTTGAAAACTTCAAACAATATCTTCGAGTTTTAATCTTACAGAAGTGTCATTTTGTGGCTTGCACCAACGTGCTATGTTTCTGAAGAAAGAATATCTGATGCAACAATTTAAATACAGACTTAGGAGCCAGAAATCCCTACCAGAAGTTAGGAACAAACCAAGCAAAGCAAGCCTTTGCAAGTGGCTTAATTGTTTATATATGTGCCTGCCCGTGAGATAGATTTTTCAGACTCACATCAAATCCGCTAATGGCATGTCAGAATGAAAACTGAAGTGATGAAAACGAAATTACCATTTGCAACCTCTTTTAACCAGAATACACCTATGCTTCCGCATTATTTTCATGACTTGCGTTTAAAAAGTTATTAGAATTCCACATAAGAATACCAGACCATAACAATTAAACCATAATCATGACCAGAACTTGTCACGTTCAGAACTTCTGAAACTCTCACATCAAAAAGAACAGAAC
>NQLW01000007.1:542379-555896 GCA_002312845.1 Kalanchoe fedtschenkoi
CAATGAAAATTAACTAGGGCCATACTATTCACCATGCATTTTAACATACAATATCACAATATTATAATAATGCATGAACAATTTCATAATAAAAATGAAATTCACCTAATTTGTGCAAAAGCGATCCCTCCCAAGATTCAATACGAAAATTGGTTCGTAATTATTTTTTTACCTGATTTAATTTAATTGAACTAAATGAATGAATTTGTCTAATTCAACAATTGAATATTCATCTAGTCAAACTATTCAATTAAATATTCAACAATTGAATGTGATTTAATTATTGATTCAACAATTGAATCAAAATTAAGTCATATATAATTAAATCAAACTTTAAATACATTTGATTTTAATTAATTTGATTTAAGTAAACTCCTTTAATCGAATTATCCTAATTGGACTTAATCAATTCAACACTTGAATAATTAATCCAATTCGATATTCAATTGAGTTATTCAACCATTGAATTTAGTTTTAATTAAATGATTCAACAATTGAACCAATAAACTAAAACACGAGTTCTTAAATCAAAATAAATCAAATTGATTTCCAGGTTCAACAGTTGAAACATATTAAATCAAGTTAATTTACTGATGTAACCATTAAATCATAAATTAAACTTAAAGTTAATTAAACCAGATCTGAATTTGAAAATTGAACCTTAAATCAAACCAATAATTTATTGATTCAACTTTTGAACCAATAATTCAACGGGTATTATTTGAACAGAAACTAATTTTGTTTATCTAATTGAACTCTTCAGTAAATCAGTTCATCAATGTGAACCGAACCGAATTCAACTCAACCCGGTTCATTCTTGAACCGAACCGAACCAGCTATATCTCCCAAATTGCATCGGATTTCTGGAGAAATCCAGAAAACGGCGACATTCCACCGCCTTGGCCCGCCGATGGTCCCATCAGCGCCGCCCCAATCTGATCCTCCACGTCCCGGTACTGAATAAGAAGTGGAAAAAGTGTTGTTCTTTCGGAAGCTGAGGTCGGCCGTTCCGTCCTCCCATCGAGAGCAGCAACAGTACACGAACCCGATTCCTACTTCTCAGATCTACCTCCGATCCAATCGAAAACAACAACTGAGTCCAATCAACATGCACAGTCTCAACATCAGCAAATCAGGGTTTTACAGAAAACCATTCGCCGATGCTGGGACATCCGCCGTCGAACCCTGACCTTGGTTACCAACTCGATGCGAATCGAATTCCGTTCCAAGAGCCATGTGTGCAAAACTCCGATCCGCCACAGGTGGTGTTGTGTCTGATTCGCCATTCGAATCGTCATGGGAAGACGGAGAGATGATGCTGGTGTTGTGGAGATGTGTGGGGATTTTGGAAAGGTGGTGGAGTAATTACAGGTTAAGGGAAAGAGAAAAGGAGATTGATTATTCAATTCCATAAAATGACAACTCATTATCGGCATAGTGAGTTAATTGGTTCGGCTGTGTGAATTCCATTAATTCACCTGCCGTTTCATTTCACAAATTAATTGACATATCTAATCATTCGATTTAATTTCATAAATTTAGTTAATTGATCCCTTAATCCAGCTATCGTTTAATTTCACAAATTAATCGACTTGCAGAATCAATCAAAATTCATGAATTCAGACAACTTGTTGTCCACATTCAATCATCAATTAACGGAATTAATTAATCAACCAAATTAACTCAGTGGAAGGGGAAAGGTCAGTTCAATGAACCTGGACATCCCCATGTCCCGGTTCGACTCTTTGAAACCCAGAAAATCAGTATTTTCCAGTACAGTTTCAACATAGTTTTGTTCAGTTTCATCAAAATCAACAAAAAAATTGTTCTGAAAATTTCTGGAAAAATTTCAGTAAATCCAGAAAAATTCAAATGTCAATATTTCATTGTTTGTTTTCAGAAAAATCTTATTTTTCTGTGCAGATCTGGGTTTCCATTTCGTTAACTTCAACGAAAAATATGATCCAAAAATTTTCGAAAAAATTCAAAATAATTCCAGAAAAATACGAATCCTTATAATCTACGAACTAATTTTGTAAAGGTGCTCTGATACCACTGTTAGGGATCGCATACACAAATGTAGAAAGGGTTTACCGAACCACGCGGCATAAGCCCGGATCCGAAATACCCAGTGATTACTATAATCAGTTTCAATCCAAATTACCAGACAAAAGTCTGGATCCGGATCGAAACACCCAGAAGGAGGGGATTAGAGTTACCACAATACGAACACGTCATGTGCCGCGTCTCTACCGGTATCCACACACACGGGTGGTGGATACCGCGCCCTCTGGAGTACTAGCTCCCGGATGACCCTCCTTGCGCCCCTGTTTTCAATCGCATTGAAGAACTGACGTCACTTCTCCTCTCAAATAATAAGAAGTCTTAGGCTTCTATTTATAGAGAGATGAGCTACTGGGCTTCAGCCCGTGGGCCAAACCCATCAGCTGGGTTGGGTAGTATCCATGGGTCATACCCATGAGTTTAACCCATTTGGTTCATCCGAATCAGGCGCGGGTTGAACCGAATCTTATTCGGTTTATTACTCAATTCAATATCCACCACTCGACTGTGTGCGACCCTATAGGTTTATTCTTAATTAGACATGGGCAAAGGCTCATTCATCATAAGCGGCCCCTAATAAGGCATTATGATCCCTGATTAAGAATAGCTGGTTCTCGAGTTAACCAAAACCACAGTCAATACGAGTCAATTAACTGGTTTAATGGGCAGATTCCAATACCTCGGCCATTTTGCTCTTTGTGACTTCTTGCAGCCTCTCTCGAGAACCCCATTGCCACTGCTAGATCAATCTTACCCTGGTTGGGAGGCCTAGCCGGCTTTAATCGGCGCAGCCTGATCCTATATATCGACTCCCATCTCAGCCGCATGATGAAAGGAGGGACCCGGGTGACTTGCTCACCGTATATTCTGGTGCATCTGTCCGTCCATATCTCCCAGCATCCAAGCCCGAAAGCGAGAATTCTGGCGTTTCCCATAAGCGTCTTCAGGCTAGGCTTCTCCAACCACTTCTTTGCGAGCTCGTTCAAGGAGTCAGGGCCCGGAATACCCACCATCTCGGATAGATTACTCCAAACTGCTCGAGCATGATCCCCTTGTCTGAATACGTGCTCTATAGACTCACCTTGCGGGTTTCGTAGCATGAACATTTTAAGGCGAGCTGATGGCCTTTCCTTTGAAGGGCGTCGTCCAGCGGAACGGCCTTGTGCCAAAGTCTCCAAAGAAGAATGCTAATCTCTGTTTACATGCTTTTGTTCCAAGTTTTGGTCCAAATTTGGTTGTTGTGCGTCTACCTCTCACTGACCTTCCTGAAGTCTCTTGCAGTTACTTCCCCGCTAGCTGATCTTGTCCATATTAACCTGCCCGGCTCGTCGGTCAGGGAAATGCGGGAAACCTGGCTGCACGGATGGTGAGGAATGGCGCCACAAATCTCTTGCCGCAGGCTCTCGTTCTGAATAACTTGCCTGACTATCAGCTCACACGGGAATCCCTGAATTGTCTCGATGGGAGGACTACACCACCTTGAGTTCCAGAGGTTGCAATCTCCTTTTCCTATCTGAATTGTTGTGTGGCCTTGAATCTCTTGCACCAGGGGTCTTAAGGATCTCCATAGAGGCGAGATTCTGCTATTCCTTCCTCCATATCGTTGCCTAACATATTTCGCCCATATCGATTCCCCTTTGCAATAGGCCCAGGCTAATTTGGTGTGAAGACTTCTCATGACCTGATCCAATCTTCTAATCCCAAGGCCACTTGCTCCATATGGGGTGCAAACCGTTTCATAGTTCACCCAATGGTGCCTTTTTGTGTCCCGGACGTCCCATAAGAAGTTGGCAATGATGCTCTCGATCCTCTTGAGGACTCCTTTGGGCACTGCACATGAAGCAAGAGTGTGAATATGGACAGAGGAGAGTACCGATTGGGCCAGCATGAGCTTCCCTCTGGGCGAGAGGAGCTTTAGAGTATTGAACTTTAGAGTATTTTTTTATAATTCCTCTGGCTACGCGCTCGGCCTATTACCGAGACGTGCGCAGGATCATGTGCTTTAATGTGGAATTAGTTACATGAATGACTTCTAGGGTTCTGGCTTTTATTCCTCATCTTTCATGTCCAAGGTATTGACATTGAAGTGAGAATTCTTCTTAGTATGTGACGATAACCGGCCCTGCGAAGCTCTGATTCCATTGGCATCTATGGCAAGTTGTGATAGTTACCTTTTCCATGTTGGCAAGTGTTATGTCCATCTTCTTGTCATGTTCCTTGATGTACTCTTCTAGTTTGTCAACTCATTCTTCCAATCCGCTGCTTGTAGCTTCTTGTTGAAATCTGGGAATAAAAGGTCTTGACCTGATGTTATTGTTGTTCTCATGGCTCATGCTATGATGGTTTTGAAGGCTTGGACGGTAATGAGTAGACAGTGTGGTTCCTTGTTGCTACCCTTACCGATATCCATTAATAGCCATAAGGTCTTCCATTAGACCTATAGGTTCTTACTAAGAAGGACACACATCAATGGTATGCTTAATTGACATACATACCTCGCATTGTGTGGATATGTGTTCTTCATAGCTTGAAGTAGCTCCTGCATCATGGTCTTCATATATGATATTTCTAAAGATGGAGCTGAAAATCGTGGCATTTGGGTTAGTATGGCATCAGAATCTGAGACTGTAACCTTAAGCACTTGGCGGGGTCTTGTGAAGAAGCGGGAGTTCTCAGATATCTCGTATATTATTGTAAAATATATATACATTCCATATTTTAGATTGTAATAAATTAAATTCTATTCATGCATTGAATTCAGCAAAATATACATTCCATATTTTAGATTGTAAACAATTACTCCTATTTTACTTTCATCAAACTCTTAAGCCATTGGTATGAATTCTATATGTCTAATATGATCTTATAGGTTGTTAGCCTAGCAACAAGACATATACAGTTGTGCTACTGTGATAAGGAATTCAGAAGAAGTTATGTTGCTTTCTCAGAACTTAGGATATGTTACTATATATGTCCTATCTAATTGGTATTGGCTTTCGCCCTCACAATCGGATTTAAGTGCCTAGGCTTCATGCAATGAGGCACTACACATATTAGTTTTGTCATGCATGTTAATGCAATCATTCAAATTCAACGCAGTAATAATATTTACATAAACAAAAATTTTAAGCTTGAACTATCTAACAATATCATAAATGCAGGGCTGACGCCATTATTAGAAACTTCGATCTCTTCGGAACAATCAGTGTTAATAGTCGGTGGATCTGTCCAAGAAAACATAGCCTTTGCCAATGAATTATGAAATGATTTGGATAAAGATTGCGGAGATGGAAACCTCATGCTCAAAGTGGACCTTAGTAAAGGATACAATATGGTTCAATGTAGCTTCTTAAATCAATGTCTGCAGTCATGGTTTTCATAAGGGGGAATGGAAATCATCTTCAGATTAATCTCTAACTGTTGGTTTTCCATAAAAAGTGATGGCGGTCATCACGGCTTCTTCAAATCTTTTCGTGCCCTGCATTAAGGTGATCCCCTGTCAGCTACTTTATTTGTCCTCACTATAGACTGCTTTTCTAAATTGTTGAATTCAGCTATTAAAGAGGGCAGAATAAAAGGGGTTTCATATGCCGGAAGGGTCATATGTCGACGACATGTTACTATTCACCTCTGCAAACCGTAATTTTGTGTGTATTCTCATGACAATAATTAACTCCTTTTGCAATGTTTCATGCCCACAGTTTTAGCAAGGAAAAATTTTTTTAGGCAAAAATATTTCTAGCTTTGAGAGGCAGTTGATATGTCAAATTTACGCCTGTTCCCGGGGCTCGCTGCCCACAATTATCTAGGAACTCCCCTTTTCAAATGTCGGCCCAAGGTTGCTTTATTTGAAGGAGTGATCAGCAAAGTCTTAGATATACTTAATGGGTGGAAAGCTAGCCTTCTCTAGCCTGGTGGAAGAATAACTTTGATTCAAAGCATCTTAAGAGCCATCCCTATACATACCTTATCAGCTCTTCTAGTGCCTAAAGGCGTCCTAAAGAGGATTGATAAGTTAATGATCGCTTTTTTGTGGAGCTCAGGTGAAGAAAAGAGGAGACCCTGGATTGGCATGGACACAATTGGCAGAAGCTATGGTCAAGGGGGCATCAATATGAGGAAGCTTAGCACTGTAATGACAAGCCTCTACGCCAAGCTAGTGTGGAATATTATCAATAAAGGCTCTCTATGGGCCAAGGTCATGGCCACAAAATATAGAGATGATAGAAGAAGTAAGTGCAGCAGCCTTTGGAACAATCTTAGGCCGCTGATCAACAAGATTAAGCAAGAGTCCATCATAATTATTGGAAAAGGAGACCGCAAATTATGGAATTGTCCTTGGTGCATTCCGATCCCAGCCCTTGCATTCTCATTCTTAAATGAAACAATAGCTCAACTCCTAAACTCTCCTCATCTTTTTTTTCTTCAGAAAGACAAAGCTTTATTAGGCAAAAAGCCGAGGGCCAAACGGCTACGCGTGCGAGCGCAATACAGAGGGGGCCAAACGGCTAACGGGGGCGAGGCACCAACACGGCACGCCTCGCCACCTGAACAGTGGAGACGAAGCACTACTGCTCCTCATGACGGCTGGCCAGCCTCGATAAATCCTGGGCTATGGCTTCCAGGGTTGTTAAGGGAATCTCCCGAGGGTGGAGGAGCGTGGCAAAGATGTTTGAACGGGTTGAGGCATCACGGACCAAGGCTCTCGTGGCACCATTATCAATCTTGTTGATGAGGGTACACTTCACATCACATGAGTAGGAGGCCAATTTCCTAGCGGCAGAGGTTCCGCCGTCTCTGTCCCATTGCAGAACAGAGACCTTGGCCTTTAGGGCGGAGGCGGCATCTTTGATCTTGCTAATGATCAACGGAAGATCTGCAAGAAAGGTTGAGGAGTTGTAAGGACAGGAACCACCTAAATTACCTGACCTTGACTGTATCTAAAGATGAATGCCGTCGTTCGGTCATTGCAGGCAATGTTAGCTGTGACTCCTGTGGGGGTTGGCTGCCATGTACACACTCTGGAACCCTGCGACTTGGGGGTCAAGCGGTCTAGACCTGAGAAGACTAGCTATGGCATCACCAGGTTTGGCACTTTGAGCTTGGGCAGGTGCGAGGCCATCCGAAGACACACCATCGAGCAGATGTTTATTTTAAAAGTCGTTTCTCTCGGATCAGGCAGGGGATTTCCAAAGACCGCCGCGCAGCGGAACTTCCATATCTCCCAGAAACCTGCAGAAACTCTCCTCATCTCAAGGAAGAGATTCTCATGACTTCACCAGATCACGCCAAAAACAAGCTTCTTAACATCAGCTTATCGGAGCAGAATGATCTATGGAGTTGGACCTAAAACAAAAATGGTATCGTCACAACAACAACCTTTAGCCCCGTTTGGTGGCATGTATTAATAATGGGATAGGATAATTAATATCGTCATGACATATTTGGTTCGCTCTTAGGATAAGTATTATCAATCCATAGTATAGATTTTATTTTTTAAAATCAGGATTAATATACATGCAAACTAGGTGAGATTATTAATTCCGGTATAAATAATACACTTTAATCCCATATTCGCTACCAAACGTGGCCTTAGGGAGTTCAGTGATAGAGACCAACCTACCAGAGACTCAAAATGGAAGAAGATTTGGGCTCCAGCAATTCCAAAAAAAAAAAAGCTTCTTCCTCTGGAAATTTCATCACGGCATCATCCTTGTTGATATAGTGCTTCAAGATTGTTAAAGGAAGGGTTACGAACTGGTGTTGATTACAAGTAGCAGGGTTACAATATAACTTTGTAAAAGTTACAGGTTGAGAATGTAAATTAGAGGAATAGAGGTCGTTACAAATGTACAAAAATCATTGCTAAATTTGTTACACAGTTGTAACTGATTCTACAATCAATAAAAGGGGCAGAGAGAGGAGGAGCTTGAGATGCTTTCTCTTTGATTTTCTTCCATCATCGCCGGAGCTCCGACGGGCAGATTGGCAGATTTCTTCATGGTATCAGAGCAATTGATGCCTGAATCGTGTTTCTGGTAAACTCTCGTGCTCATATCTCCTTGCTGTTATTCTCAATTTATTGAAATGTCTAACAATGCGTCGGAAAGCGGCGATCGAGTGAATATTGTGGATGATCCATTTTATATCAGTCCGAATGAGACCACATGTATAACGCATGTCACCGATGTACTCGTTGGGACTAAGAATTATGCTTCGTGGAAGAAATTAATGGAGCTTGCGCTGAGCGGAAGGTCGAAGCTCGGATTTGTTCGAGGCGAGGTTCCTAAACCAGATGCAACTGATGCAATTCGTCTGGCGAAATGGCAGCGTTGCAATGATGTGATTATGACCTGGCTTATCTCATATGTTGCAAAGAGTATAGCAAGTGGGATCTTGCACGCAAAGGATGCAGCGGCGGCCTGGAAGACTCTAACCAGGAGATACACGGCGTCACACAAGGCACGTACCTTTGCGTTGCGAAAGGAGATTTACACTTTGTCTCAGGGAAAAATGGTGGTGTCTATATTCTTGGAAAAACTTATTAATCTTTGGGACGAATTGGATGCATTACTTACTGAAGATGCGGAATACCATATGAGTGAAAAGGCTAAAGAGGAGGAGCACGTTATGTCATTCTTGATGGGGCTGAACGAGAAGCATAATCAGAGAAGATCCCATATTCTCGCTATGAAGGATTTTCCTAATCTTGATGATGCCTATAACATGGTGGCACAAGATGAGCTTCAAATGGAAATCACTTGTCATGGTAACAATGGTGCTGAAGCCTCAGCATTTTATGTAGAAGGAGGACAGTTTTATGGTGATGCACGGAAGAATAGGAATAATGCGAATCAGAGAGATGATAGTGATGGGAAAGGAAAGAACAACAATGGGGCTTTCAATCAAAAGAAGAATTGAAAAGTTTGGTGTGCAGTAACTGTGGCATGAACGGGCATGTTAAAGAAAGTTGTTATAAGCTCATTGGATATCCTCCGAATTGGAAAAACAAACAATAGAGCAATAGAGGTCCTGGAAGTAGGCCAATGGCACATTCTGCTTATGCTAACTCGGCTGAATACTCAGATAGTGCTGGGCAGGCACATGTACCACAACCACAACTCACTCCAGAGCAGATCACTCAGCTTTTTGCACTTACTTCTCAGCCTAAGCCAGTTGGAGAACACACTAATATGATGGCAGGTATGGCTTGTTTAGCTTCTTTGGCTTTTGCTGATGACATATGGGTACTTGACAGTGGTGCTACAGATCATTTTACACCATTTTTGTCTTTGTTAAGCAATGTTAAGATGTTGTAAAAACATTATGACATCACTTTGTCTGATGGAACAGTAGCACAAGCACAAGTGCAGGGTTCTAGCTTATTGAGCAGTGATCTTCTCTTAACTGATGTTCTGTTCGTGCCTCAGTTTAAATTCAACTTGTTGTCTGTGAGTAAATTGATTCGGGACACTGGTTGCTCAGTCACCTTTTCTGATGGTATTTGCGTTATTCAGGACCCTGTGGCAATGAGGTGCGTCGGGACTGGTAGATTGATTCAAGGATTATACCAAATAAAGGCCAGCACTTTGACAGCATGTTTGGGAGTGCACACAGAGCAATCTAGTGCACTGCAGTGGCATCAAAGGCTTGGACATCTTTCATTTGACAAATTAATGAAATGTATACCTCATTTCACATCTGTTTCAGCCAAAACAGTTCATTGTCAAGTCTGTCCTTTAGCAAAACAGACCAAACAACCTTATATTTCCAGCACCATCCAAACTACTTCTATATTCCATCTTGTACACACTGATATATGGGGACCTTTTTCAATAGATTCTGTTGAAGGATGGAAGTATTTTCTGACTTTGGTTGACGATCATTCTCGCACTACTTAGGTTTACATGATGAAAATGAAAAGTGAAGCTCCTCAGTTACTCAAAGCTTTTTTTCATTTTGTTGCCACACAATTTAATAAACAGATCCATTGTTTGAGGAGTGATAATGCCAAGGAATTCTTTACTCATGATCTCACTGATTTCTTGCGTAGCCGAGGTTGCATTCATCAATCTTCTTGTGTATATACTCCTCAGCAAAATGGTGTGGCCGAGCGCAAACATCGTCACATCTTAGCCTTGCGCTTTCAAGCTCAACTACCCAAGAAGTTCTGGGCAAATTGTGTTCTTACGGCTGTCTTTCTGATCAATCGGATGTCCACTCCTGTGCTTCATGGCAAGACTCCTTATGAGATCTTATTTGCTATGCCACCTGATTATGAAGCCTTGAAAGTTTTTGGCTGCCTGTGTTATGTGTCCACAGAACCTCAAGTGCTCAGTTATGATGCTTGTGCTCCTTCCCACAAGCATTTTCTTCTCCAAGTCAGCACTGATGCAGAGCCTTCTTCTTATTCTGAGGCTTCTCAGCATCCTGCTTGGGTTCAAGCTATGAAGTCTGAACTCCAGGCACTCGAAGACAATCATACTTGGGATCTTGTTTCTCTTTCATCTGGAAAACATGTCATCGGATGTAAATAAGTTTACAAGGTAAAATACAATTCTGATGGGACGATCGAACGACATAAAGCACGGTTAGTGGCCAAAGGGTATACTCAGACCTACGGTTTGGATTATCACGACACGTTTGCCCCGGTCGTTAAAATGACCTCTGTTCGACTCCTAATCGCTATTGCTACTGCACGCCACTGGCCATTGTTTCAACTCGATGTTAACAACGCCTTTCTTCATGGTTTTCTTGATGAAGAGGTATACATGAAGTTACCTCCAGGTTTCTATGATAAAGCAAAACGAGAAGGCAAGGTATGTCAGCTTCTAAAGAGCCTCTATGGTCTAAAACAAGCTTCTCGCTAGTGGTTCGCACGCTTCAGTTCTGCTCTGCTCGGTTTTGGCTTTGTGGCTAGCCTTAATGATTCTTCTCTGTTCATCCTTCAGCGAGAAGATCATTTTATACTCCTTCTTGTATATGTGGATGATGTGATCATTACTGGAACTTCATCTGACATCATCAACGAAGTCAAGCTATTTCTTGATTGCCAGTTCAAGATCAAGGACTTGGGACATGCCAAATACTTTCTCGGGCTGGAACTCGCACGATCTTCCTCTGGGATTTTCCTCAACCAGCGCAAATATGCTCTGGACATCCTCCGTGAGCATGGATTTGTGGAGTGTAAACCTGTTGCTACACCTACGGAAACCAAACATCAGCTCTCTCTTTCCACTGCATCTCTGTTACCCGATCTAGAGACTTATCGTCGCTTAGTTGGACAACTAATCTATCTTACGGTTAGTTGCTCGGATCTTGCTTATTCTGTCCATGTTCTCAGTCAGTTTATGAGTGCTCCAACTCAAGATCATCTTCAAGCAGCCCATCGAGTTCTCCGTTATATCAAATATGCTCCTGCACAGGGTATTTTCTTCTCTGCGTCTTCTGATCTTAATCTGTCGGCCTATTGTGATGCTGGTTGGGCGGCTTGTCCGGTCTCCCGGCGTTCGGTTACTGGTTACTGCATTCTCCTTGGCCCCTCTATTGTCTCGTGGAAGACAAAGAAGCAGGTTACGGTGTCCCGGAGTTCTGCCGAATCTGAGTACCGTTCCATGGCGCAGTGCTGTTGTGAGGTTACTTGGCTCTCTCGTCTTCTGGCCGACATGGGTGTTAAAGGAAGGGTTATGGTGTTGATTACAATATAATTTTTTTATAAGTTACAGGCTGAGAATGTAAATTAGAGAAATAGAGGTCGTTACAAATGTACAAAAATCGTTGCTAAATTTGTTACACAGTTGTAACTGATTCTATAATCAATAAAAGGGGCAGAGAGAGGAGGAGCCTGAGATGCTTTCTCTTTGATTTTCTTCCATCACCGCCGGAGCTCCGGCGGGCAGATTGGCAGATTTCTTCAAAGATAAAGGCTTACACTTGACTTCGAGAAGTAGATACTGTGTAGTCCCTAGCATAGAGTCTCCTGATAATTTGCTTGCAACAGGTTCAGTGGCTGTCGAAGTTTGGAAATGTATGAGTGACCTGTTAGCACAAAATCCTTTTATTCTGGCGTCAAAGACCCCATGGAGGAGTGGCTGATCAAGGCCAACTTAAAATCTTAATATGGAATGATCAAAATTCTGGCTTCAATATTGAAATGTGGGAAATGTGGAGGCTTAGATGTTTAGCAACTTATGGTGAGAACCCTAGGTATCTCATGAGAAAATTTACTAGTTTAAAACAATCTCCTTCATCAAGCTCCTCTAAAACGGCTTCTCCCAAAAAAAGATTCATTTGCAGCAGAGCTCAATCATTTGCTCCGAATGCAAATTACCCCTCAACCTCATCATGTCTAGTGCAAACAGTCATCTGCCCTAAAAAGATGGAATCCGGCCCAATCAGGCCTTACTACAAATATTGCCTACAAAGAGAATATTGCTGCCATTCTAATCACAGACCACACCGGATCAATCGTTTCAGCTTATTACGTTGTTAATGATCCAAAACCGGCCTTCTAAATGGCCTCCTTCAGGTCCTCCGCAATGCCCAGTTAATCGCACATAACAACCACAACTCCCTGACGGAGGTGCAATGGGACAAAAAAATAGCAGCCCCAATTCCTCAAGATTGTCGTCAGTAGCTAGTGACTGGCATCAACACAACCATAATATCCAAATCGTCCAACCTCCCGTCTCCGAATCTACTCAATTGGTGCTCCAGAGCTTCTATCCCCGGGCTGTCTAGGCTGAGCCGCTGGCAGCTTCCCCAAGAGGTTCTCCTTGGAATGACCAAGACAAGGTAACGCTAGTAAGAAGCAGAGCCCTTAGTGTTTAGCTAGGCAGTTTCGCCGATTTGCGATCTTTGTTGTGTATCTCTCTCGTTTATATGTGCCTTGTGCAGCTTAATAAATGTCCTTTTTCTTTAAAAAAATTATCTCACAATAATCATCACAAATATACACCTCCTGAATTATATAAGAAAATTAGCTATTTAAGGTCATAGACGTACATATAAGTAAAATAGTAGGAACTACAATCTTACTCAAATCTAAGTGACGGGACCGTCATTGAACTATCCTGTGCATATAAATTTATAATGATGTGCTCACTAGCAAATAGTAATTTCAGGGTCGATCCATAGAGATTGAGTCGCGACTCTAATAACCAAACAGTCTTGAAGAAAGTTAAAGTACAGAGTCTGAAATTTTCAGATTTGAGAAAGTAAATAAAATAATTAACAAAGAAATCAGACAAGGGAAAGTATGTAGTTTAGCTTTTAAATTCTAGACTTAGGCCTCTTCTCCCTCGGCTGATCGGCCCGGAGCAAGCTGCTTTCATTGAGGGCCGGAGAATCTATGAAAATGTTGCGCTTGCGCTTAAGTTGTGTCTTGATATTAACAGAAAAGTCCAGGGAGGGAACGTTGTGATTAAGCTCGATGTGTCAAAGGCTTATGACCG
>NQLW01000007.1:574719-593136 GCA_002312845.1 Kalanchoe fedtschenkoi
TTTACAAGCAAATTCTGGTGAATATCGACGTCTTTCTAATGAATATCGTGGTAGTTCTGATAAATATAAAACAAAAAAATGAAACATAGCCAAAGGTCATCTGATAAAGGACAGAAGCAGTTCTGATGAAAACATAGTCAATTCTGGAGAATATCTTGTGCTTTTCTGATGAATATAAAAGAAAAATTAATGAATACAGATCATAAAACAATTTGATAAATAAATGAGCTTTTATGTAGAATACAGAAGCAATTCTGGTGAAATATCTATAGGTCGAAAAGAAATCTGATAAATACAGGAGCAATTCTGGTTAATATATAAGCAATTCTGGTGAATATTGAAGCATTTCTGATTAATATAGAAGTAAAAATAATGAATAAATAATATAAAATAATATGATAAATAAAGGAGCAAATCTGGTGAATATATAAGCAATTCTGGTGAATATCGAAAATTTTCTGATGAATATGGAAGGAAAAATAATAATAAAGACCATAAAATAATCTGATAAATATAGGAGCAAGTCTGGTGAATATATAAGCAATTCTGGTGAAATCGAAGCATTTCTGATGAATATGGAAGTAAAAATAATGAATAAATAATATAAAATAATCTGATAAATAAAAGGTGCAATTCTGGTGAATATATAAGCAATTCTGGTGAATATCGAAAATTTTCTGATGAATATGGAAGCAAAAATAATATATAAAGACCATAAAATAATCTGATAAATATAAAAGCAATTCTGGTGAATATGTGAGCTTTTCTGGTGAATATTGAGACATTTTCTGATGAATATGGAAGCAAAAAAAATGAATAAAGACCATAAAATAATCTCACAAATATAGAAGCAATTCTGATGAATATATAATCAATTCTGGTGAATATCGAAACATATCTGATGAATATATAAGCAAAACTAATAAATAAAGACTATAAAATAATCTCATAAATATAGGAGCAATTCTGATGAATATATAAGTAATTTTGGTGAATATATAAAATAATTCTGGTGAATATGGAAGGAAAACTAATGAATTTAGACCATAAGATTATCTCATAAATATAGGAGCAATTCTGTTGAATATATAAACAATTCTGGTGAATATCCAATGAATTCTGATGAATATGGAAGCAAAAATAATGAATAAAGACCAAAAAATAATCTAATAAATATAGGAGCAATTCTGGTGAATATATAAGAAATTCTGGTGAATATCTTGTTAGTTCTGGTGAATATCCAATAATTCTGGTGAATTAAATGCAAAGTATTGAAACGACGCAATTTTGTACGAATAAAACACAAAACGACGTCGTTTTAAAATAAATCAAAACGATGTCGTACGAGGGAGTACTTACTCCCGTACCACAGAAGAGTTACTATAGGCGGACATGACAACTCAACAAAATATCATACTCTTATTTATTATCAATATTTTAAAAAGTGTTAGGCCGTGACGTATAGTTATTAATTGATTAATTAGAATAATTAATCATACTGTTATAATTGAAGTTATATATATTAATAATAAATTTAATAATTAGTTCACCGTATAACTATTAATTGATTAGATCGGGATTATTGGAATGATTAATTGTACAGTTAATTGAAGTTATATATATTAATAATAAATTTAATAATTAATTATAAACATATATGTTTAAAAATTATTATTTTCATAAAACATTAAGTCTTGAAACAATTAATCGGTAAGACGAAACGTTTCAACACCACGTAGCGGTTAATCGGTGTGAAACGGAGATTTTTAGAATACTGTTTATTACTTATGCTAATTCAATATTTTGCATGTAGTTATTTTACAGTGGAAGACATTCATCCATAGTTCATCAAACCGGACCAATAGTTGAATCGGTCATGGTCCAATTTTTTATTTAGCAATTGAACAAACAATTTAAATCAGTTTGACATTTCATCCTACTACACATATGTTTAGCATTAGTATAATAATATTTTAAATATAAATGTTCAGAAGTAATGGGTCTGAGCCTTCATGAAGTCATTTTTATATTTATTCTATTAATTCTAGGTTACACCCATTTAATTATTGATTTAATGATAATTCCATAGTCAGCATAATTAATAAATTTATTCAAATATCAAACCGGTCTGAATAATAAGTTGCCGCCTTATAACGGTTTATCCGGTTCGATCCGATTTAATCCAATTTAAGGTGCATCTATAAAAGATTTGAAATTGGACCAGACCACGCCCTAATTCACGGTCAACCGGTTCAACCAGCCATTTCAGTCTGATTCTGATAATTATGCATCTATTCTCCTTGTCAAAATAGTTTTGTATGCGAAATGATCTTCATGTACTCGCTTAATTTAATGTTATATGCATTTACTCCTTCATTTAATGATAATTATGTAGTTAAGATTATCAATAAATTTATTCAACTATCAAACATGTTTGAATGATAATCGGCTGATATATAACGGTTTACACCAATTCGGTCCGGTTTAGCCAAGTTTAAGATGCATCCTAATGACATTCAAACATTAGGATGCATCTTAATTCACGTGCTGAGCTAAATCGCTCCCTTCCTGCATTTTCAGCCCGTACAACCTCTGCTTTAGATATAATTTATTTGTAAGGGATTTCGACATAAATTGAGACTCCAACTTCTTTCAGATTTCTTCCGGAGACGACAAACTCATCACGTGGTACATAACTTCGTCCGCCAAACACAGCCGTATCGTTCATGCAGCTCGTTGTTGCATATCCTCTCAATCCTCGTCCTTCATTGATTCAGGCTTCACAGGTTTCAAAGCTTTCAGAATCCCTTGCTGCGCTAACAAATTCTTCACCCTTGTCTGCCACAATCTGAAATTATTGTGACCATTAAATTTGACCACTTCGAATTTAGCACTTGACACAACCATCTCAACTTTGCTCTGATACGACTTGTTGAGAATTTTGGCTAACTAATAAGAGAGAAAACAGTAAAGAGCACGCAAGATTTAACGAGGTTCGGCAGTGTGCCTAAGTCCTCAGGAGCAAAAGAGCGGCTGTTTATTTTTGAGAGTGTCGTCATTCCCTATTAGGTTACAGTTACATAATATTTATAATAGAAATCCTATTCATATACCATATCGCGGGCCTTTGGCCCCGCAACCCCAAACCCTCTTAATCATGTCCCACAACTACTAACCTTGTTATCACCATCCACTGAGATTCAGCCCTATGTCACTTTCTGCTTCACTTTGACATAAGTCATTTATCAGTATATGAGCTATACCCAACAATCAGTGTGACATTAATTCATCCTCCACAGCTGACTTGCCAAGTCATGCCGGTAAAACTACCTACATGAAAGTAAACTGCGGTGACCAGTATCGGTTTTGTTAACAAACTGCGTTCTACATCCCTGATTTACTCAGTTCACAATATTTTTAGTTCACCAATACCATAGTCCTCTCGTTTATTCATGTAGTCTTCGAAGCCACACAACTCCTTTGGTGGTGGAACGTTGATCATTTGTTGCTTTATAAACGCTGAAGGTGCACCGTGTACCCTGTTGATGGGCTATCAGACCGAGCCAGCGAGAGGTAAAAATCTTGAATAATCCAGTCAAGTTTGGAACTCTCTAAAAACATTGCGCGCGACTTCATCTTGAAGCCAGTCAAAAGACTGAAATATGTAGTGAACTTCTTCGGAAGAGACATCAGCAGTGGACTCTACATTTTTTGGAAGATTCGAGTAACTTTGAAACTGAGGCTTCACAAAATCAATCATGGAAATAGCATCCCCTGCCAAGGAGAGGAGACTCGTGCGTAACCAATCAATCTTCATTGGAGTTGTGTTTGGTTTTGGAAAAATTTGGTGGAAATTGAGAAGAAATTTTTTATTTGGTTTGGAGAAAATTAGGGATGAAAACTAAATGAAAAATTATATGGAAAATAGGATGAAAATTTAGTTTAAATTAAAGAGTGTTTTATTACTTTCTACAAAATTTTCCACCTCAAACCAAACAAGGGTAAAATAAAATAGATTTTTTGAGAGATTCATTTTCTCTCTAACTTTCCTCAAACCAAACATAGTCGGTTCAGGGTATGTTTGGTCACTAATAGGGCAATAAATTACCCTATTTTAAGTACTTATATTTAGTATATTTGAGTCATTTATGAATAATTATGGATGACAAATAGCTTATTTTGTATCTTTTAGGATCAAAATGAAGAATGCTGGCTTTGAAAGAAGAAAATGATAAAAACAGTGCAAATTGGACCAAATTCGGATAAAAAACCAATCTCAAGGGTCAAACTGTCAACAGAGAAACTGCAGGGGTCAAACTGTAAATATGAGAAACATCAGCTCGATCCAGACCGTGTTGACTTTCATCAACTCGATCCTGACCGTGTTGACTTTATGTAGCTCGATCCAGATCGAGTCAGCTTTCGGCGGCTCGATCCAGACCGAGTCCACTTTCGGCGGCTCGATCCAGACCGAGTCCACTTTCGGCGGCTCGACCCAGACCATGTTGACTTTATCCAGCTCGATCCAGATCGAGTTAGTCACACAATCAGCTTTCGGCGCTCGATCCGGATCGAGTCTACTTTCGGCGGCTCGATCCCGATCGAGTTAGGCACCGTCCAATCAATATTTCACTTTCAGCGGCTCGATCCCGATCGAGCAAAGCCATTTTTGCGACTCGATCCAGATCGAGTTTGTCACAGTCCACTCACAACCAGCCTTCGGTGCTCGATCCAGATCGAGCAGGACACTTTTGGAGCTCGATCCGAATCGAGCTGATGCATAAAATCAGACAAAATTCAGCTATAAATACAAGGATGGAGAGCTCATTGTTGGCATCTTCAAGCTACACGAAGGAGAGAGTTACAGCCCCAAGAATAAGCCTTCTTCTACTCTTCTAGTCTTACATTCATTATTATTGTGATTGTATTACTATGATGTGTAGTGAGTAGTCTTCCTTTTCTAGGATCCTACGGATCCTAAGTTGTTGTAAACTCGAATTCATGCTTATCCATTAAGTATTTTCATTCATTATTATTCATGCCTCTTTAAATTACATATATGCATGGTATGTGTATGATTAATTGTCTTATTGATCTTACACCCCTTGTCTTAGGAATTACCATGCTTAGTAATTTAGAGTTAAATTATGCATGCTAAAAGGATTAAATTTAGGATTTAACTTGCTACCCTCTTGGTCAAAATAATCTAACTCACAAAGACCAGAATCGGGCTGGGTTGGATATTCTACCTAGTTGTAGTCAATGTTTCTAGTCAACCGAAGACCAGAATCGGGAGTTTGTCTAGAAATATTGAGTAGTTTGTTTATCTTTTAACTTGGCTGCATGTTTATGAGATATTAGTATATTAACCCTTTGACTAGTACTTGTGAGCTACGAAGACCAGAATCGGGAGACAACACAGTACGAAATCAATTGTAGTCAACAATTTACTGTGGGAAACACCCAGAAGTCGGACTCACAGTAAAGTTTTGAGTTACTATACTGAACTATCAAAATCGCATGTTATATTCTGGATGATTGTTTGTACTTCGAAATTACATGAGAGTTTATGCAACTTGGGTGAAGTAGAAATCCTAGAATATTTCTATCATACAAAGTACACTTTCCTTTTTATCATTGCTTGCATAGATCCTAATTCAACCAAAAACATTCGTCTAGGATTAAATATTCATCAACTATGATATTAGTGCCTTGATAAGCCTCACTTGCTCCTCTGGGTTCGACTCGGACTTCCCGAAATCATTTGGCTGCAACTGACCCCTAAAACATAACTTGACAAATATAAAGGGTCAAAAATACACCTGTCAGTCACTATGAAATTCATCATATTTTTCCTTATTTGGTTAAAGATAAAAAATGATGGGAAAATGCTAAACATTTTTTATTTTAAACAAATTTTCTTTCATATTTTCATCCAATTTTTCTACATTCATTTTCTCCCAAACCAAACACATCCTATGAGTTTGGCAAGATGCAGAAATGGCATCATGTGACGAAAAGTCAGCCATGGGAACATAGCAGTAGATGAGTGTTCTCGTTCGAAAATGACGTTTTTTTCATTCATATACTCCACCATTTCTTAAATAAAAAATATCAGAAAAACTTTTAAAATATCAGAGAAAATTTTTAAAAATTATTTTAAAAGAAAAGATCAAAAAAAATAATTACTTGACAAATTTATAATTTTATATTCATTAAAAATAGTTTATTCTATCTCATGATCAAATCTGATGAACATAACAGCTCATCTCATGAACTTATTACAAAATTTTATGAAAATAATAGGTCATTTGATGAACATATCGTCTGATGAATATAACAGCTCATCTAATGAACATATCGTCTCATCTTATGAACATATCATCCAATGAACTTATAGCTAATCTGATGAACATATTATCAAATTTGATGAACATAGTATCAAATCTGATGAAAATAACATATCATTTGATGAACATACAACCCCATCTATTGAACTTAACATCTCATCTGATGAACATAACAGCTCATCTGATGAACATAACAATTCAGCTGATGAACATATCATCTCATTGGATGAACATATTATCAAATCGGATGAACATAGCAGCTCATCTGATGAACATATCATGTGATGAAAATAACAGCTCACCTGATGAACATAACTACTCATCCGATGAACATATCATCTGATAAATATAACAGCTCATCTGATGAACATACCAGTTCAGCTAATGAACATATAATCTCATCTGATAAGCATATCATCTAATGAATATAGTAGCTCATCTAATGAACATATTATCAAATCTGATGAACATAGTAGCTCATCTGATGAACATAACAGCTTATTTGATGAACATAAGAACTCATATGATGAACGTAACTGCTCATCTGATGAACTTATTATTAAATCTGATGAACATAAGAGCTCATCTGATGAACATAATAACTTATCTGATGAACATATCGGCTCATATGATGAATATATCATCCAATGAACATGGTTAAAATTAAATGAATATTAATAAAAAATATTAAATTTATTTAATAATTTTTTTTGAATTTTTATAAATCAAGATAATCTATATTTTTTAATTTTTTCTACTTTTTCGGATTTTTTATTTTTTCTACTCTTGTAAGAGAGAAATGAGTGTTTTAATGAAAACGACTCAAAACTACATTGTTTTTGAGTGAAAGCACCCACATAGATGGTTGCTCTCGGTGCACCCAAGAATTTGCGTGTAAATATGGATTGAGTTTCTCATAATCCAAATTTATTTATAATAAAATAATCCAACCCAACCCATCCCAAATTTAAAATTTGTTATTTTGGTTGAATTTGAGTTAACCCATTTACTTTCAATAATAAAGAATTAAAATATTAAATTTTTTGAAAAAATTTATACAATAAAACAAAAATTAATTTTTTAATTTGTATTAGTTTATTAATTTTTAATTTTTATATTTATATTTATTTTTTATATATTTGTAATTCGGGTTGTGTTTTATAATTTGGGTCAATCCCAATTCAATTTGTCAAATCCAAAGACCAATCCAATCCAAAAATTGCAACCCAAAACCCAACTCAAATAAATTATATCAACCCAAATTCAATTTAAATGGATTTAATTGAGTTGAATTTTGGGTTGTGTTAAATTCTTACACCCTTGTGTACCGATTTTTTTAAATTTATATTTTAACTAGATGGCGTTAGTAGTGCTATGAGAAAATCTATCTAAAATTTGGTTGGAGTTAATTTAAAAGTCATATTATTTTAAAATGCAATTTGGTAATGGTTACTGATTCGGTTTGATTTTTAATAGAAATTTAAACGGAACGGTTCGTAATCGGTTTGAAAAATTTGAAACTGAACGAAATTGTTAGTATAAAAAAACCAAACTGAACGGAGCCTTATGGTTCGATTTATTTTTTTTATGAACTTTATTTAGTAATTCATTTACTAAATAGTAGATTTATTATATATATAAAATATAGAAGTACCAATTTATATTATATATTTAATAAAATTTACAGTGAAATAATTTGGTTCGGTTTTAAAAAATAAAAACCAAATCGAAGTATTAATCTTCAATTTAAAATTGAAAGCGTACGGAATCACTCTTACTCGAAATTGAATCAAACCCATCCATTCAAAATCAGTTTAAATTTTTATTTAAGCTCCTAATAATAATGATAGTTACAGTTAGGTTTATTTTTTATTTAACCACTTGGTTTGTTTATATACGAAATCGTGACGGACAGCAGAGTCGTAATTCTCCACTTCCACACGCTCTGAGTTTGGGTAGAGGGAGTAGATCCAGCCGCCCCATTTCCGTCTCCATCTTCTCCTCTCTTGGTAAGATAGATTCTTTCGCTTGTTTTCGTCTTTTTCAGTGATATTATGTGTAATTTTGTCACTTCATCTTCTTAATTCTCTGTCTGGCGGTCATATCAGCCAGCTCCGATGGCTTCAGCTGACAAAGTTCACAGTTTTGAAGATGTCTCCAGCCACAATCAGATCAAGGATTGCTGGCTTATCATAGCTGGAAAGGTCCTCATCTTCTTCTCATTTGTTGTACCTCCATATTTGTCATATATGTCTTAGTATCCAGATTACCACCAGTCAGCCTATGCTATGCTGCTTGTACATCAGATTAGTTTTCATTCAGAAGTGATTGTGATTAGACGCAACACCACACCACCACTTAGTTCTTGGAAAATTCAAGGAACAGAAAGAAATTCGGAAAATTAAACTTTCTGGATCTGTTCTTTTTTTTCATTTTCCTTTCTATAATATTTTCAATTGACATTGAACATTTCTTATGTCCGTCGTGTTTAGAGAATATATGTTGTTTATTGTGTAATTCAGTTCTACTGATACCAGTATAGCCTATATACTATACTGCATCAGACACCACATGTTATAGATTATGTCAATTGACCCATATCCGATGCTTTTCTGGATTGTAGGTTCCACTAGTTATTTACGCACACATTTACGAGTGGAGTAAAATTTAATCTTTTTTTTTTGCCAAAGTCGGTGTTGGTAATTTGCTGAGATCATTGTTTATGAATCTAGAATTTGGAAACATAGCCATTGAGTTGTTAACTGTACTATGTCGGATCATACATACAAGGTTTACCTTAAAACTTTAATATTTTTGCATGCATAGCTGTTCGCTGGTGGTGGTGGAGTGCTGCTGAACCACCTTGGTTTGAAATTTATCTCATTTCGCTGTTTGTGTAGTTTTCTGGTTCAATTTCAAATGTGTGTGATGCAGGTGTATGACGTAACTTCATTCATGGAAGAGCACCCTGGAGGTGAAGAAGTTCTGCTGTCAGCAACTGGTGAGATTATTAAAACCTCGACCTCCGAATCTTCTAGCAAACAGAAACTCCGCATGCATTGAATTTGAAATTTTATATGTGCAGGGAAAGATGCAACTGATGATTTTGAGGATGTTGGGCATAGTGATGCTGCAAGAGAGCAGATGGAAACTTTCTGCATCGGCATCATCGACACATCCACCGTACCAAAAAAGCGGTCTTATGTTCCTCCCCAACAAATGCATTACAATCAGGTCAATACAATGGATTTTATCATTAAAATCCTTCAATTTCTTGTGCCTCTCTTGATCCTGGGTCTAGCCTTGGTTGTCCGGCACTACACAAAGAAGGATGATTAAGCTAATCAAACACTTCATTAAAGCCGCTTGCTTGTCTTGCCCACCGGTTCCGTGGTCTATAAAAACCAACATTTTATCTCCCTGCTCTTAACGTCTAATTAATTGTTGTATCTTTACCACTCTGTCACTTGTGCTGTGCCATAATGTCTATTAACATGTAGTTCAAAAAACTTCTCAATAAGTACATTTTATTATCCCGCCACAGGCATTGTTACATATTCTGTGGAGTTTGGTCGAAACTTGATTGACCATATGTATCTTTATTGATCACTGAACTTATCCACTGTTGATTTTTTCTGATGACTTTTCCTACTTCTGAGGGGACATTTGAAAGCTCAGCTAAAGTATATAACTACAAATCACTAAATTTGATCTTTTTTCTCTCTTTTCTTCTCGAGTGTATGAAAGAAGCATTACAGCTAAAGCATAACAACAAATTACTAGTGGCTGATACTGACATTACACTTCCAAATCATCATCACCGCAAGCCTTTCGAAGTTTCATAACCACCTCAATAGCCCACAAAAAAAACCACAAGTATGAGACTTACAAATGTTAATATAAGCACCAAATGTCTATCAACTCAAATTTGAAATTCAGATATTGCACATCTTGGGACAGTTCTGTCCTGACAGGCATATAGTTGTGTGTAGTTTGCACAATATTTAACAATTGAGTGTGTATGGCTGACTATCAAGTCTCTATCTTGTCATGAAGTGACATTACCAAATTGTGTGCATCGTCCAGAAGTTTCCAAACATCAAGGTGTCCAGCCATATTATTGCATTCCCTGATTATGTCTTCCATGCTGTTATACCTTTCAATTATAAGTTTCCTCCTTTGCAAGACGGAGGCTGCAATTGCATACAGCAAGAGGTCTTCAGTTGGTGGAACACCAAGCCTGATCTTACTCCAAGTTGACTTTCCAATCCCAGCCCTGATGGCTGTCTGGTCTGCCCACATTACCTCCCATAAAGAAAGAGTTTGCTCAAAATTTAATTCTCTCCTGAATAGCACCACCACCATTCGGTAGACAAAAAAACAATCCTCTACTTGGAGTTGAGCCAAGTGGTTAAAAAGATGAGAGTCCTTGCATTTTATTATCTTTGAAACTATGTTCAATTGCCTCCGAATGCCAACCTCATCGAGACGGAAGTTGTGCCTTGCCTTTCTCATAAATCCCACAAAACACCAGAATGCTACTGAGTCATCTTCTAAGACCGTAATTAGAGGTGAAAGTAGATCACTCATGCCCTGGCAATAACCAATCTCAGGGTCATACACCGCATAAGCTTCAAGAATGGCAACAAGGCGAGCAGCATGGAAGATCCTGAAAGGTTCTAGGTGATCATAGTCCTTCAAACCAACGGCTTCTGCAGAACGATGAGCACTATCAACTGACACTGTAGCCAGGGATGGGGCATAATCGACCCATTCAGAATTGGCCCGAACTGCATCAAGGCGAATGATACGCTGCCATGTAGAAAAGTCTTCTGATTCCCTAAGTTTTGATCTGATGTTAGTCTTAATGAGCGGAGAAGTCTGTTGAGAAGGTGTAATCTGAATGCTTTCCTCCCTATTTTGCATGGTTGGGGAATCATTGCCCGCATCAGATTCTTCTGAATTGTCCATGCTGGAAGAGACATTTTGTACTTCAGAACCATCAGTTTCTCTTTTCTGATCGGCACTGCTGTCATCTGGTTTTCGCAAGATGCTTATTGATTTATTATCCTTCGGATCAGTAAACCCGGTATCTTCCTCAAAGTTGCTTGTGTGAGCAATATTAGCAACATTTTTTAAGCCAGAATGATCCACATCTGGATTGGCACGTGGACCATTTTCTTGACTGCAGGCAAAAATTCTATTTGAATCTTCGTTGCTCCAAAGAAGTCGCCGACATTTTTTTCGGAGTTTTTCATATTCTTTTCTGCAGTCAATGAATTTCAACAAAATATACAATTATTTATATTGAACAAAAGTCAATTTATTTTCCATTTAGTTTACTATATAAATTTAATGGAAAACCCTTTTTTTGTGGTTTCAGTCCTTTTTGCAAGCAGATGCCAAGACAGTGTGTTGTTTTATGTTGAATTACAGCAAACTAATATATATAAAAAAATCCAGAGACCTGCCCATAGACGAGTACAAATGTAAATTGGATCCCAGGTAACTTGAGGTTTAAGCGGTGGCCCGAGCTCAATACCCGGGCTTTGTTTAATTGATCTATTAAAAGAAGCCAATAATAACAAAATTGAATTTCAACAGGCACCTTTTTAGAATTATGACTGCATCTCGCTCTTCTTTGGTACTGTTCAAATCATAACTGCAGTACGAACAATACTTGTCACAAATTCATTAGGTAATTTCAGAAATAAGATATATTCATGGTGTAGAACACCTTGGAATATTGTAATCAAGTGGTTCAAAGAATGGCAGTTGTGGAGTTATAACATGGGCGTTGATGCATAGCACATAGCAGATGGGATAATTGTTGTCTGCAAAACTCAACTCACTTGCATTGGATAGCTAAATTGCTAGTGTCACCTCCCTATATGGTGCTCTTGGAAGTTAAATTACGGCATTACCGGGTTAGACAATCACAACCATATAATTCTTGGGAGCTCGGATGAAAATAAATGAATAAAGAGTTTAAACCACTATTTAAGGGGTATTAAAAGTTCAAGAATTCAAGAAAACCATATGGCCTCTTGAAGGTGATGATACAATATAATTTCATATTTCTAATGTGCTTTGAGGGGAAAATACGACATAAACTTGAACTTTTCCTGGTTCCATAAAAATGTATAATAGTATTTCCGAATTGAAAAGCAGCTCACTTCAATTTTCAGTCTCTATTTATTATGTTGATTTTAGAATGCTAATCAGTTCCAGCAGAATACAAATCTTCTGTAAAAGGGCTACTTTTAACAACGTAGATGTTGTCTGAGATTTCAGCCTACAAGAAACAGTTGAAGAAAACCGCATGTGCAAGTCAGGGATTAAACTAAACTTACAGTCCGAGTAGGAATGGCCAAACCTCTGCCCTTATATTGGGATCAATGCCCTACAAGAATAGAGAAATAAACCATTAACATATAGTCAAACACTTGCATGCATATCTATAGGTATCAAACTTACGAATATATTGCAAATGAAATCAAAAGTAAGAGAAGGCACACCCCACTGCGAACTTTTTTTAGTAGCATCACACCACCATCAAAAAGCTTCCCATCTTCAGTGAATAAACTTCTCCACTGCTCAGGAGAAAGTCTTTTTTTTCTTTGAGACCAGGGTGACTTTAAACGGCCCCTAGTATAGAGTAAATGGGTTAATGATAAGAATAGAGGAATAACGCAAATTCATTCATTTCAAAAGAACTCAAACAGTAACAAAGAAGCATCAACTTAAAAATCAATAACCGAGATACAGATTGACACAGCACAATTATCTTCATGGCATAGTTCAAGCACCATATGAAGATTGTCAGTTGTAGTTGTGCCTATGCAGCATCCTTTCAACATTCAGCGGGTAATGGTGAGGAGAAAGCAAACAGGTTAAATATGATGATATTTAAGAAGAGAGATGTGTGAAGCATGTGATTGCATATAAATTTTTGTGCTTAATCAACATCCAGAAATTCAAGATAATTTTGGATTTTCCTAGAGCAAAGGAGGCAATCAAGATTATGAGATACCAACAATTAAAAAGGTATCAATCACATGCTAGTAATTATTCATGTTTGACATTTGGTGAGGCTTGTTTTTGTAGAAACCCTCAAACTTTTGAGAAGATAAGCAAATCTCAGACACACATAAAGGATACGGCAGGACTGCTAAAAAAAAGACAGAAGAGAGAATCCAAAATCTCTCATGAACTGGGGGATAGGAAGATACTATAACAAGTAGACTGTCCCCAATTAGTAGGGTTTTGATAGCAGAGTCGTCAAGTTAGGGTTTCATTTGTTTACCTTTGAGTGTAAATGATGGTTCCAGCCAAGACAACTCCAGCAATGGCGGTGACGGCGACGGTAACTGCTCCGGCATTGGACCAAAGTCCGACGATGCTGTTGCTTAATCCATTATTGGCGTTGGTGGCTTGAGCGAGAGAGAGCATGAATTGTAGAAAAAGTAAGCGCCGGAGAAATGACGTGAACAAGAGCAGCCTTAGGGCTTCCACCATTATTATTAGCAAACACCAGACATTCAAGAATTCACTACTCTGCAGAGCATTGCAGAGATGACGACAACACCCTCACCCTCACCCTCACCTACTCCCCCTCTACTCTAATAATTGGTTACTTGGTTGGTTTAGGGGTGAGTTGAGATTTGATTCTGTCAATTATCATCATCAACCCCATTGCTTTGCTTTGCTACAGGGTATTCTCGTCATTTTAGTTGAAAAGAGAAATGCTTAACGGCACCGCTTCACCAGTGATATCTCTAATTTATAAAAGGTATTCATGACACTGCTTGATAGTGGAGAAGACAATAGACAAGTGTTGTTCGAAGATTAAGAAATACAAATAGAGTAGGAAGAGTTTGACTGAGGGATTGAGTTTGTTAATATATATATATATATATATATATATATATATATATATATATATATATAGGGCGGATCAGGTGAAAATCACTATAAATATGTAAACTGTGAACTAATCTTAGCCTCAATGCATCCAATGACTTAAGTTATTTACAAATTTATTACTTAATTTTTGAGTATTTATTAGTTTTCATCTCATTTTCTATCCGATCTCCTATTTATAAGGAAATCTAATGTCTTATTTAATCCTCCTAAAATCACGGTTATTTTTTATCCATTTCATCTTTTATCATAAAATCATTGGGTCATTCAAATTTGATGGTGCACAGCTGCAACTTTTTGTACTTCAAAGGTTTGGATTTTTTAAATCTTTTAGTGCACAATCACTTATGCACTGAAGATATATGTGCGGTGCATATTTTTAGCACTGTGTAAATTCAGTACGTGCATTACCATTTAAAATGTGCAAATTCAGTATGTGCACCACAGTTTGAATGTGCATATACAATATCTAAATTACACGTATGGTGCACAAACGTATTTATTCAAAAAAAATGTGCACTATAGTTTTAGACCTATTTAATATCTATACCATACAACTCAACTATACACTATTAAAAATAAATATAAAATTCTTAAATCCAGAAGTGAACTATTAAGAAACTATTTAAAAACTTTGAAATTTGGACGTGCACCATTACCAAACCCATAGAAACTTAGAAACTCAAAATGTGCACCCATTGAAAATCGAAACACAGATGTGCACCAATTTCAATTGGTGCACCAATCGAAACACTAGGCTTCAAACCGTCCTCCTTCATCTCATCCTACAGACGCTCAGCGTGCTTCAGCTTCCTTGGACAGAACCACCTGTTCAACAATATGTTATAGAGTCAAATTAAAGAAACCCAAGTCAATTCAAATGCCCTCCTCTTTTTGACATATTCAGATGCTACAATAAGATTTTGATTAGCTATTGAATCTGAAAAGTAAAATCAGTAGCCTAATAGACTATCTAGAAACAACTTGTGAGCAAGGACGGGATCTAAAAATTCAAATTTAAACTATGATTGAAATTAAAGAGACAAACTGAGGAGAGACAACACATTTATACGTCATTAAATGTAATTGATGATAAAGAGAATCAAACCAATAAATATGATAATATTTGTTGCTATAGATTAAGAAATATAAATAATTGAAAATTTAAATAATAAAAACACATTTAATTTTAATCTTTAGATAATCTAAGATCAAAGGACACAAACGATCCACAGTTTACATATTCAAAGTGGTTTTCATTTGACCCCCTCCCTATATATATATATAAGAGGGATTAAATGTAAACAGTAATTTGATTGTAAATAGTGGACAAATCTCAACCATATATTATCCCAAATCTAATGGCTATCATTCTTCTAGCATTTATTTGATTTACTCACAAGTCGATAAAAAGTGAATCTCACTGGATCTTACGAATGTTGCTCCTGCGTTTATGTCCTCTAATTTTTCCCTAAATCGCTCAGTTGGCGACTGCTTCAATATTCTCTGCGCTAAAACCCTAACTCCGTTCCTCACACAAATCGGCTGTCACCGAAGCTGCTGCAGATGACGCTCAAGATCGCCTTCTCGGCTGATAATCCGCCGTTGTTGGTGATTGCAACGGCCAAGCTTGCCGGCGCCGAACACTATCTCGATTCGTCTTTAACATCCGGTTCCTCGCCTTCGTTAACCTTTTCTGATGGGTACTTTCTGTCTCTCTAAACCTTTCATCACACTGTTCACGCGTAGGCTTTCCATTTGCTGGCTTGTGACTGTGATTGATCGAATTCCAGGTCGTAGTGACGTGGGACCAATGTGCTGCTTCGCTTCTTTGCAAGGATTGCAAAGGCTCTGATTTGTATGGACAAAACACACTTGAAGCCACTCAGGTTGTTGTTATAAGAGATTTGCTTGATCAATGTCGGGTGTAGCTGTTGGTTAAATGACATTTCCTGTCTTTGGAGTTCTTGATGTTTTTAGCTCTGATTTGTATGGACAGAACACACTTGAAGCCACTCAGGATGTCGCTTAGTTGGCTGCAAAAGGCTGACTAAGACTCGCAGTTGGACGGTATGGATGAGATCTGATCTTTTGTAGATTTGTAATGTTTTTTTTTTGCAAAGAACAAGATTGTGGATTTGAATAAACAAACTAAATTTTGGACATAGTGAAGTGATTGTTGTGTATGTAGTTAAGCTGTACCGTTAAGTGTATGATGCGAATTGGGAAAGGATTGGCAAGAAAGGCTTCAGAAGCGATCTGAATTAGAAAAATCAGGCTCTGCAGGTTTCTGAGGTAGCATAGGTGGCAATATTTGTGAAGTCCTAGTGCTTTGTGAGCCATTTTTCCACATGGATCTGAGATTTGCAGCAAATGCTGAAGCATACATTGTTGCACCAAGACTTGGAGTGGTGGATGCCACTTTAGCCAAGGCCCTCTGAAGCAGCTCTTCTTCCTCTCTTAAAGCTTTTTCAACTTTTCTCTTGCAGTAACGATGCCACACTGCCTGGATGAAGCGAGCACCCCATGTTCTCCATTGTTGCGAGTGCAGCTTGAAAGTATGCTGAAGCTGTTTACTATGAAGGCTGCAATATTGTAATGCCACAACTTTCAGATCCTCAGCTGTCAATGCCACAATTGTGTTGGTCTCTGAGGATTTTTGTTATTGTGTGTTATCTGAGTTTCCGAGAATGAAATTGGTTGGAAAAATTTATGGGATTAGTTCATATTATGTTGATTGATGAGTTTGTGTAATTTATGGATTAGTGAAATATTTGTTCACCATGGTGAAGTTCACCTGGTAAAATTCATGTGTTCACCATGGTGATAAATTAATATGGCTCAATCAAAGATGAATAATGGTGAACTGTGTGTTCACCATGGTGCACTGTCTGTTCACGATATTGAACTAAACAATCATTATCAAATTCATTATGGTGACCCCAGTTTTTATGTCCATAAAATATAAATTAACTATGTAGAATAAAAAAAATCAGAAATTTATGTGTGCACTGCCCTCTCATGTGTGTGTACCATGGTGAATTCAAAATTCACCATCATATTTACCGTAGTTAGTCTATTTTTTATGTCCATGAAATATAAATTCATCATGATAAACAAAAATATCAAGAAATTTATGCATGAATTACCCTCAGTTATAATGGTGAACCTGTAATTCACCATCGCTGAATTTTTTTTTTTTGCAAAAGGGGTGCTTGCATTAAAGAAAAAGGAGAGAATGTACATGGAAGAGTTTAAGGAATACAAGGGGTTAGAGATAACCGATTACATCATCTGTGAACAACTAGTCTATGAGGTGACTCAAATTAATGTTACACCATCGCTGAAATTTTAATTGTTCTTAGTTTGTCTTTTTTTTGAAAAAAATGATACTTTTTTAAAATTTTCAATTTTTACAATTTTTTTAATTTTGTAAAGTTTTTTATCTATTAGATTTGTGGTGTCTCACAATTAGAAACTCATAACTATCTCACTACTTTTGGATGTACCTCAAATAAGAGGTGTTTACACCGGATCCCTCTCATATATATATAGGGGAGGGATCCGGTGTAAATACATATTTCGTTGTAAATTGTGGACAATTCCTGACCACTCATTTAGACTTAATACAAATGTGATTTAATCATGTTTTTCTAATTTTGAGACATTTCAAATGTAATGGATAAAAATAAATATAAATATAAAAATTTAAAAAAAATAAACAAAATATAAAATTTTGAAAATAAACAAAATTCCACACAACTGTATGGTGAATAGACAGTTCACCACCGTTTAGATTTGATAGCTCATTTCTGTTCATCACGATGATGGTGAATAGATAGTTCACCACTGTGATTTGATTGTTAAAAATTAAAAAAATAAAAAAATAAATAGATGGCAAAAATGATGAAATATTACAGTTCACTAGTAATTCACCACTTTGATTTGTTAGCTGATTTCTATTCATGATAATGGTGAACATTTTTATTCACCATGGTGAACATGTAGTTCACCACCATAGTGAACAGACAGTTCACCAATACAGAAATTACATAAACACATCGATCAACATAATATAAAGTAAACAACTGTGTCATTTATCCACAAAAGCAGTTCATCAATATGGATGAAAAAAAAATATAGA
>NQLW01000007.1:593149-614180 GCA_002312845.1 Kalanchoe fedtschenkoi
AAAAATTTAAATAAGAGGTTTTGATTATCAATACAAATCAACTAACATAAAGCCTAATTGAAGAATGTTATGTCATTACCGCAAATGTGATCTGCATGTGCAATTGTACGCCCCAAGCCGTAAGCCTTCCTCGTTCGCTGGTTCACAATCAAAAGCTCATATACAATAATGGTAAACCCGAGCTTATGAAAAACACCGATGGACTTTTCCTGCAACAAGATCAGAATCATAGCATAAGAATCAACTCGATGTATTAAATTCTATCACTAGAAAAAGATTGAACATCAGACAAACCAAGCCTAACAAGACTGCCTAACCAAACCATACATGTAACCACAATTTGTTTTTAGGAAAAATAAATGGTAAAAATAATTAAAAACAGAGAAGACCAGATGAATCGTAAAGCTCGAACCTTTGATGCCGGTGGATCGAAGGCGGAGACGACCAAAGCGCGGTGAAGGAGTTCATTGATTCAGATCGAAAGCGAAGAGGTTCAACCATTTCACCATAAAATCAATCAGACTGGTGGAAGCGAGACTGAGGTAAAGCCGTCAGCCACCAAATCCGGTGGTGGTTGGTATTCCTTCTTTCCTATTCGATTCGTCAATCGCCATATCTCCTCCAATACGCTTCCAAGCTTTAACCTTTTTGTCAAAATAAAAATAGACTGAGGGAAGAGAAGCAAACGCGAAGCCGCAACCACCAGATCTGGTGGTCATTAGTGTGTGAGGGTGGGTTTGGTGAGGGAGACGAAAAGAGGTTTTCAGCCACCAGATCTGGTGGTGGTTGGTGCTGCAGCTTGGCTTGGCGAGGGAGAAGAAAGGAGGACGTGATCAAGCCTCCAAATATGGTGGTGGTTTGTGTTTGTGGGTTGCTTTGGCGAGGGAGAAAAAAAACAGAGAGGAGAGGACACGGTTATTATTGAAAAATGGGATTGGAGGAGAGAAGAAGGATAATGAATATTTGATTAATTAATTAGCTTTGGTCAAACCTTAATTTGCTCTTGTTAATTAAGTTAATTAAAAATGATTTGTTACCTAAAAAAGTTAATATGACATTAATAAATGAACTACAAAAATGGATAAATAATGATCAAAACACGGTCGTTTTACGCAGAGAATGATTGGTCTAGAATTGTCCACAAAGGTTCTCAACTTAAGGAGGTTCTCAGCTGATCCGCCCTCTATATATATATATATATATAAATATATATATAGGGCGGATCAGGTGAAAACCCTCCTGAATTTGTAAACTATGAACCACTACAATCCGTCGATCTTTTTTCATCAATGCACCAGAATAATTTGAAAATTTTGATTTTTTAATTTGAAAAAAGATAGTTACGTTATTATATGGTTTCCTGATTTAACGCCGCAAAAAAATCTTCCATATCCCCTAATTCCCGTCACTATCCCGCAACCTACTCCAGCAAGCCCCACTCGCGTATCTGCTTTACATATCACCCAACCGTCTCTAATGAATCCCCACTTGCACATCTTTTTCACCCGATTCTCTCCCCATCTCCTTTCCCCGTCGCTCCGCTTCGTCCCAATCGATTTTTGAACTCGTTTCCTGCCCGTCAGTGCACCGACCGGCTTCGTTCTCTAGATTATTGATTCTTGTTTTGGCTACCAAAAAGGACGTGCACCACCGACCTATTGCCGATCGTCTAAGCCGGTTCACTTGCATAAAGTTGAAGAACTTAAAAAAATCCAGACGGTGGGTGCATGACTAAATGGTGAAGACGACATCCCAAATACTGAAGCAGTTGAAATCCGATAAGCCACTAGTTATCAGATGGCGAAACCTTTCAGTTTTGACCCGACTCATTACTTGTGCACGATTCATTTTTTTTTTGCGGTATTCCGTCGTTCTACTCCAAAACCCCTAACTTTCGTATTTCCAATTTTAGATTCAAACTAGGTAAAAGGTCAGATTCCCCCGGCGTTGTGGCTTCGAAAGATAAACCAATCAGCACAGGTAATACTATCTCTATGTTTTCCTTGGCTGTGGTGCACCAGTTTCGCAACCGAACTTAAATATTGATATTGGCAATTGGTACACGTACTCTATTGTATCCAATGATTATCATGATGCATTTTAATAGATGAACTGGTGCACTAGGTTAACTAGAAAATTTAAAACAGGTGTTAACAAGTAAGTTCACATTTTTATTTTCCATTTAGTAATTAGTTTGGGAGTGGCTATGGTGCACCCAAATCTGAACGTTTCATGTCAAACTCGATGTTTCCCTGGCTATGGTGCACTAGTTTCGCAACCGAACTTAAATATTGATAATGGCAGTTGGTGCACGTACTCTATTTCTTCCAAAATGATTACCTTTGATGCATTTTAATGGATTAACTGATGCACTAAGTGAACCAGGAAATTTTAAAAAGGGGTGTTAACAAGTTGGTTCACATTTGTGTTTTCCAGTTAAAAAGTAGTTTGCGAGTGGCTATAGAGCACCTAAATTTGAATGTTGCATGTCAATCTCCTTGTTTTTGTTGGCTGTGGTGCACCGGTTTCGAAACAGAACTTAAACAACCTTATTGGCAATTGGTGCACCTACTCTATTTCTTCAAATGATTACCTTGAAACAGTTTTAATAGATAAACAAATCTAAACTATGTCAACCAGGAAAGTTAAAACTGGTGTTGACAAAGTAGGTGCACATTTTTTCTTCCTTATATTAGTGCATCTATTTTGCTCTTTGAAAAAGCGTATTGGTGCATAATTTGTCGATGACAAAAAATCTAGGGACAAGGAAAAGCAGTAGGCTTCGTACATGTACTGGCATAAAATTCAGTAACAGTCCAACAAAGGCTATACAGATTGCAAACATTAGTCGTAATAGTGAAGATGAAAATATTCAAGTGGAAATCAGTCATGAACCAGGTAAAATGTGGGTTTTTCCCCATGTTCTGATGTATACATGTGTGGTGCATTCTAATCGGTTTATGCACCATGTAGACAGTGGTACAAAATCTAAGAATCAGGTGGGGACGAGTGAACCATTGCAAACGCAAGATTCAGATTCAGATTCAGATTTCGAGACATTGACATTGATTTCTATGGTCCCGGCTGAGAAGAAAAGAAAGATAAGCAAATCTGGATCCTTACCAGAAGAAGAGAAGTCTAAGGTAAACAAAATGTCAGATGCAGCAGTGAGAAAGCGCAAGGAAAAAAATATTATTGTTGATGAACATGCACCAGAATGCTTGGACCTAAGCCATGTGACCCTGTACGAGGAGCACTGCAAATTCAAGATGTTCACCTCAAAGACTTCATCATGTGCTAGTTGATCTGCATAAGATAAACAGAGAGGGTATAAAGTCACTAGGATTTGGTAGTGTGCTTGATTTTGGTTTTTGGAAGCTGCCATCACGTTTTAGAAGGTGGCTAGTAGAGTCTTTTAATTCAGACCGGTGCACACTAGATATGCAAATTGGGAGGCTTGAAATAACAGTTGATGCAATCCATAGAGTTGTTGGATTACCCAAAACTGAAAAGCTGATAGATCTAGATGCAAAATGAAACATAATTAAGCGATCGGTAAAAAAGAAACCCAGTACAGATATTGCACACAAAATTTAAAAAAAACCCCAGACCTAAACAAGATGCCTATACGCTGGTGCATCGGCAAGTCAAGATGCCTATACACCGGTGCACCGGCAAGTCAAGTGTGCAAAGCTGGTCTACCGGAGTAAACAATACAAATATTGCGCATAGAATTAAAAAAAAACCCGAACCTAACAAGATGCCTATAAAAATGGTACACCGACAAGTCAAGTGTGCAGAATGAAACATAATTAAGCGAGTCGGTAAAAAGAAACCCAGTACAGATATTGCGCATATAATTAAAAAAACCCGGACCTAAACAAGATGGATATACGCTGGTGCACCGACAAGTCAAGTGTGCAGAATGAAAAAACAACATCTAGCGACATTGTCAGTCAAACAAAAAAAATGTGCTATACAGAATAGAGCAGCAGGTGGACAGAACAATCAAACCTATCAACATGCCTGCAAAACTGTCAAAAATAAAAACAGAACAGATCGATTACAATGTGAAAAACTGGAAATAAAGAAAAACCTGTCGCAATATCGGCTGCTGAATTAGAAGATGTCGACATGGGTATTGCTAAAAAATTACAGCAGCAGGCGGCGCGTGAAAGTTATGAGCGTCAACAATAAAAATATGCGTATATAGACTGTCGAAGAGAAAAAGGAAGGTTACAAGATTAAAAGATATGTACAAAATAAAATCAGCTATAAATAAGGGGAATAAATATAAGATCATTAAAGATATGGAACAAAAATAATGTGACGATAAAAAAAATTGAAGTTGAATTAAAATCTGATCGTTGGATCGAATCAGATCAAAGGATAGAATTGATTCACAGTTTACAGATCTAAAACAGTTTTCATTTGATCCACTTCCTATGGGGGCGGATCTGGTGAAAACCAATATGGATATGTAAACTGTGAACTAATCTGAGCCTTACATTTGTGATGCATCCAATGAGTTAGATTATATAGAAATTTATTACTTAGGTTTTTAATGTCTATCTCATTTATTAACCGATCTCCTATTTATAAGGAAATCTAGTGTTTTATTTATTCTTCTACAATTACGTTTAATTTTTAATATTTTTCTTTCATCATGTGCACATATGCACTCAAGATGGTCACACGGTGCACATTTTTAATCTGCACAATCAGTATATGCACCACCATTTATAATATGCGAATTCATGATGTGCACCATGATTTAAATGTGCATATTCAGTATGTAAATTACACTAATGGTGCATATACAACTTCATTCAAAAAATCTAGAAACAAAGATGTGCACCAATCTTAAAAATCTAGAAACAAAGATGTACACCAATCTAAAAAAAAAAAACACACAGATATGCACCCATTTCAGAACGCAGATGTGCACCATGCCACAAAGGATATAATACTTAACAAGAGATGAAGAGCTTTAACTGTGTTGTTAGCCACGAGCTACTAGTCCTGTGCAGATGTCTGAATTTGATCTGGTGCACATATGGCGGTGATGAGAATTTATGTGTAATTGGTTGCACGGCTGATGAGGGGAAGATAGAGGATACATTGAATGTAGAGAGAACGAATGAATAAGGAGAAAAAAAAGGAATCAAAAGAATATTTATGGTGATGAAAGAGAATAATAAAGATTGTGTATATTTGTTAAGATAATGATGTCGCACTTTTTAAGGAGAGTGATTAATGAAAAAAAATTAAAATATCAATAAAAAATCATATTAATTTTGATCCGTTGGATGACATGAAATTAATGGATATAAATGGTTCACAGTTTACATATCCAAAGTGGTTTTCATTTGATCCACTTCCTATATATATATATATATATATATATATATATATATATATATATATTTATAGGGGGTTCCACTGGGAACCCCAAGTTAAGAGAGAACTTGGAACTAAATCTGGATGGTTGATTAAGTTGATCCAAAGGTCCAAAAAAGTAAACAGATGGCGTGTGTTGTTTTTGAAGTTAGATGACATGGCGCTTGTTGGGTGTTACACAGGGGCAGAATGGGAAGGAGAAATACACGTCACGTGACGTGTGTTGCACTTTCGTCTGCACACCAGGGGAACAGACGCGACTGCAACAAAACCTCTCACCTGCGTTCAAACACACAAACGCCTCCTTACCGCGGAACCCATTCCTTACCCATTCCTTACAACGCCATCTGTTCCAGAAAAATGAAGGACGCAAAAACCCCATAGACCACGACAAGAAATCGGGCACCCATGGCTAAAACACCGGTCATCGAGCACCAAGGTAAGCTGATGTGTTTAGTGTTTTTCATATCACCAGATTCTAATTTCGTGATTTGTATTTTCTGATTTTGGTTTTCACGGACTGAGAATGTTGGGTTTTGCGTTTTTGTATTTGGGTGATGGGTTTTTTAGGACGGTAGGTTTGGATATAAAACACAAGTGACTTGTGTTTTAGATTGAGAACTTTAGGACTTCGACGTCTGTTCAGAATTATATGGTTGTGACCTGTGTGGTTTTGGGTTTTGAGTATAGAATGTGCGGTTTGAGGTGTTAGTAGATCGGTGATGGGTTCTGTATAGTGACTTGTGTTTTTCCGTCTGGTGCGTTAGTGTGATTTGATATGTTTTTGAATTTGTGCTTTTGTGAATTGTATTCTGTTTTTTGGAGGGCAGATTCAAGATATCAATTTTAGGTGTTTTGTTATTGGTTTTTCGGTGTTTTATGTTCTAACGAACCCAGAATGTGCGATTTCAAGTGTTGGTGGTGGAGTGATGGTTTTCTGTTGCGAACTTTTAGGGGTTTCATATGTTTTTGAAGTTGTGCTTTTGTGAAATATGTTTTGTGTTTTCGTGGTCCGTTGAAAGATATGAGGTTTTTCATATGCTCCTGACTTCTGTGTATTTCCTTAGTTTTCAAAAGAAGTACACTTCAAATAATGGAACTTCTAAAGAGAAGCCAAAACACGGGTGCGTAAAAAAATCATTATGTCGGACAAATATCCAAGCAAAAGAAGATTAATATAACATTTGTTTGTTTCAGATACACCTACTGACTCCGATGTTATTGTTGAACGAGTTGTCGCGTCCCAAAGCAAGACCGAAAAAAGCATGTATTTTAATTTTGTGTGTTGTGTTTTGCTTGTTGGTATTTTGATCTTGTCTTTTCTGCAATGTTCCAAAAATAGGTGTGCGTTGAGACGAAGTGAAAACCTACTGACACTCGTTGTGTGTTGTATGTTTTAAATCTTGTGTTTTGCATGTTGTGTTTTGTGTCTTGTATTTTGTGACTTGTGTTTTCTAATTTTTATTTTATGTCTTGAGTTGTGTTGTCCTTTATGCTAATGTTTGTGCGTTGATATGAAGTGAAAACCTACTGACACTCATTTTCTGTTGTGTTTTGTGTTTTGTGTCTTGTACTTTGTGTCTTGTGTTTTGTAGTTTTTGTTTTGTGTCTTCAGTTGTGTTATCCTTTACGCTATGTTTGTTATGTTATTTATTTTAGTATAATGTCATTGTGCTTCCGCTTTTGCAGCAAGTCAGAGTAGCCATGCAAAACTACGCCAACTCAGTCAACGAATACAAAACGCAGCGAAAAAAGAGTGTCCAGCCTAAGTCACAGAAGCCAACTGAAGCGGAAACAGAAAAGCCTCCCAGTCAGAACAAAAAGAAATAAAATACAAATGAACAAAATAATGTTGACTCAGATTCCTCTTTCATGACTCAGCCAATTACAACATTGAAAAGGAAAAGGCCAGCAAAAGCTTCACATCTACCAACTCAGAAGAAAGCACGTAAGCAGCAAGCAGTAAAACGGGTGCAAACTACACGTAACACAGACGACACTTTACAAACAAGAACGACGCCCAAGATCCTAATGGATGTAGTAAGGGATATCAGGAAGAGTCCATCAAAAATCAAAGCAGTGAGAGAAATAGGGTTTGGGGAAGTTGTTCATTTCTTTGTGGATAAGCTTCCGCTAAACTGGCATTCTGGTTAGTCAACAATAACCTTTTGTGTGTTTCCCCTGCCTGTTACAGTAAACATATTCATATTTTATAAGTCCACCAACACACCTCTTGTCCCCCGCATCGTGCATCAAAACCAGATATGTGAGCGTACTCTTTGTAAAACGTCACTCCTTCATCTACACTGCCGAAACACATTCCAACAATGGGTATATCACTGTCATCGCATTTGGGAGTGTAAAACATACTTCCAGAGGATGATATGCCCATCGTCTGATGAGTATCATCTACTGCCGCTTGAAATCCAATGTTGCTTTGCACGTTGGACGAGGCATCATTACAACTTATATTATATTAAACATTAAGCAAAGGTTTGTAAAAACACACACATTCGCATCTACATTATTGATAATCATATAAGATAAAGACCGAAAACAAAAAACACAACACACACGAAAACCGTGAAAAACACTAGACATGAAAACACAAGACACAACATGAACGAAAACAGGACACATGAAAAAAATCCCTACAATACAAGCTGGCAACGAAATACTATCAAATGCAAACACTATAACACAACGCCTGACTATTACGCACAACAAACTAAGCACAACACATTAAGCAAGACACAACACGAATAAAAAGGGAGAATGAACAAAACACAATGAAAACTTACTAATCTAAACACAAAGAAACACAGCGCACACCACACTCGCACAACACAACACACATAAATAAAAATACAGCACAACATACAAAACACAAAGCACAAAACTCATTTCGTCAGCGTATTTTTTAGAGTGTGAAAAGCGCACAACACAGTCGCACAACAGAGCGCATGAAATAAACAAAAGATTCAACACAGAACATGCAAAACAACCACACACGTAATCACAAAACCCATGACAAACAACCCAAAAGAAAACAAATTGAAAGACTTCAACCAATAAACAGAACCTCCTACAGACATTACAGAAGTGAAAGAGGAGCTGTCCAAAATAGAGGCAAAATGGAGGGGGGAAGAATTTACAGCGTTCAAACGTTTCAAGCTAATATGGTACTTAAAAAAGGGAGAAAAACTTTTGTGTGAGGTGGGGAAGGAAGATGGTACAAACGATGTGACGTACTAGTATGCAAAATACTCATTACGTTGAAAAAACCAACTGCACAAACGTTTCTCTTTGTACCCGCTTTCCAATGACATTACCGGAGCATTTGTACTATGTATTTTTTAAGGTTGTGATTCGCTTCTTTATAGTCTTTGTTATTTGCAGAGTCACTCAATAATACTTAAACATTATCAATTCTCTCTTGTATTATAGGCTTCAACTTAGAACATTCACCGGTTAGTTTACTTCCATAAGCTACATATTAACCAAGTTGCATTTACAAATTAAAGTACATTAACGACAAAAGTAACAAAATAACAAACATAACCAACAATTTCCTTTCTAACGTCCGGTATCTTGCATTCTCCTGCTCAGTATGTACGCTTCCGTTTCACGATCAATTTCCTCTCCACTATGAAAAACTCTAGAAGGGGAAGAACTGCTCGCTTCACTTTGATTACGCGTTACTCCCTATTTCTTCCCTTCAGCTGTTAGAACATTTTGCACATCTATCACAACATCCTCATCAACCACCCACTGAAAATAATTACATCATCTGGCATTGTTTCCCTACAAATAAAATACAGATTTATTAATAACGTGACAAACAATGTAACTTACCCAGATTAACAGAGAACACCTTACCCAATGACCTCGGCAGGAATGGAAAACCGCATGTCTGCTATGAGTTCGAAACGAATTTTGAATTAAAGTTGCCTATTACAATGACAAAATCTTGGAGACAGACATAGAACATTAGCGGGGGCAGTGCGACGATGCAGCGGTGAATTATCATCATCAAATGATGCCATCTACAAACACAATAACATTTACCTAAAATATTGACTTAAACGATAAACACACAAAACACAACACGTAATTAGCACAATATTGAGTTAAAACACAAAACACAAGATAAATCAACAAATTAGGTGTTCAAGTTCTCATATAATGGGAATGGATTGTCTTAAAATAGAGGATTCATTGAATGAAAAACAACAGAGTAAAGCTTATAAGAATGAAATACACAAACCACCAAACAAAACAAAAACACAAAGCACATCACCAAAAAGACACAACACACAAAACACAAACCAATAACACACAAAACACATAACACAACAAACACACAACAAAAACGACAAGACACACACAACTCAAAAACCTCAACTCACAAAACACAAGACACACGATAAATCAAAACACACAAAACACAACAAAACCCAGAACACAAGGACATTACAAAAAGACACAAGACACAAACACACACAACCCCAATTCACAAAACATACTATAAATCGAAACACACAAAACATAAAACAAAATTAAAACACAAGGGCATAACAAAAGACATAACATAGAAAACACGAAGACCCCCAACTCACAAAACAGACAAACGCTTGAGAATAATCTAAACCCGAGCTAATCGGAAAACACAAAAATACAAAACAAAATAAAAACACAAGGGCATAACAAAATACACAACACACAAATCACGAACCCCAAACTCAGAAAACACACAAACAATTGAAAACAATCTAAACCCGAGCTAAAAGAAACAACGCAATAACATTAACACAGTGCACACAACCACGGAGAACACACAAGACAAACAGAAAACACAAAAAGCCAAAACAGGGCACGGAAACTAGAACAAAGGGACTGAACACACAAACACAGATAACACGACACAAAACACAAACACACAAAACGGGATACAAACACAAACGACAAATAACATAACACAAAACCTGAAAAACACACAAAAACAAAAACAAAATAACCACAAAACCCAACACACACATAACAAAACACCCACCACAACACAAAACACAAACACAAGCTAAATCGCGAAACACATCGAACAAACCCCCAAACCACATCAGGCCACTGAACACAAACACGGAGAATATACAACACAAAATCAGAAACACACAAATAACAAACCCTCGAACCACAGCAGGCCACTGAACACAAACAGAGAATACACAACACAAATCAGGAAACACAAAAAAAGGTTTCCATGAACCACAACAGGCCACTTACCACAAACACAGAGATCTGAGCACAAAAAAATCCACGGGACCATAGACCTGGCTTGGCATACGACAGGACTCGAAGGCCATTAAATGGGGCTTGTGAAGATTTGAGTCATGCTGCTGAACATCCGGTGACAATGGGTTGCAATGAAAATCGATTGACAATGAGTCGCAATGAAATCGGAGATGGGGCTGAATCGGAGTCGGAGGAGAGGAGAGAAGGAAGATGGGACAACACTGAAATCTGGGAAACGTAATTTTCCAAATAATCTTTCTTTCCCAAAAATGCCCCTCAATACCTCCTTCCACTTAAACAGTGCATCTAACACCTACCACTGGATTAAACATTATCCTATGGCCCAGATGTGGTTCCTAGTTCTCACACCAAAATGAGGTTCCCAAAAGAACCTCCCTCCTTCCACTTTATTTTCATGTAAGAATTGAGAATGTTTAATCCGGTCAATCACAATTTATCACATGTGTTACTCCTAAAAAAATATTTTGGATAAATTTTTTACAGGCACTCATGTAATACGCGTGCCACACTAACTAACAATCACGAGCCACTCACAATTCGTCACATATCTCACTATCTTTTCATTCCACCTTCCATCTGCACTCTCTTCTTTATTCAAACTCATTCTTATTTTCAATTTTTAAAATCATAATTATATTGAATATATTTTTAAAATCAAACTTTATAATCGTATGTAAAAAAATTTAAAATTTAATTTAAGATCCATTTTGAATATATTTTTACATAAATATGATAAATCACAAAATATAAAGTACGTTTGAAATTTATAGTTCAGAGTTCATAGTTTGAAACTTTAAATTTTTTACTTGGTACCTTATACTTCTTACTTTGTGCTTTGTACGTTTGAACTTTGTACTTTATAAAAGTATCACACCCTTCCTGAAATTGTGACACATGTCCTCTCCACCTATCCCACATTTGTCTCATATGATCAGGTCTGTCTGATTGTTTGATCGGATGAATATTATGAAGTTCTCACTTCTCACATGATTTGGAGTTTTCCATGAAATCTCCCTCTATATATTGAGATTCATGGGGGAATTTCAAAGGGATGAGAATTGAGAATTCCATGAGACCCGTACGATCAAACAATCAGACGGATCTGATTAATTGGAATAAAAAGTATTAAGATAGGTGGGGGACACGTGTCACAATCTTAAAAGAGTGGGGTATAATGATCCAGTAGAATGTGCACTTTTTTTTACATATCTCCACCACATGTCGCACATATTCTTTCTCCTTGTGGGAACCCATTTAGTTTAATTTTTAATTCTTAAAATAAATTTAAGTAATTATTTTGATAATTTTCAAAACAAAATATCATATTCATTTGTAAAAACATAAAAGGTTTAATTTAAGATTCATTTTCGATATTTTTTAAATTTTTTATCATAAAGTACAAGAGTTCAAAGTAAAATGTACAAAGTTCACATTTTAGAGTTCATATTTTATATTTTAAATCTCAAAGTATAAAATACAAAGTATAAAATTTAACATTCAAAGTTTAAAATATGAATCAAAATCATGAATTTTGAACTTTATATTTTGTTTATTTGTACATTGTACTTTTATATTTTTGGACAAAATATATCCAAAATGGAACTTAAATTAAAGCTTTTATTTTTTTATCAATGGTTATGAAATTTTATTTTAAAAATAATATCAAAATAAATATATAAAATTATTTTAAGAAATAAAAATAAAAATATAAAATTAACCAGAGATTGGCTTGTGAGTGTTGTTAGTGAGACATGTGTCAGTGTCACCTTTTCATTAACTATTAAATTAACCACATATTATACTTATGTAATGGGACACGTATCGAGTTTTAATTGAGTTCTCAGTTCTCACTTATTTTTTGAGTTCTCTACCGATCTTCTCCCTCTATCTCTCTGTGTGTAGTAAAAACCAAAATGGATATGTAAATTGTGAAACACTCCTAATTGTTGATTAATTAATTGTTAATCAAAGAACTATATTTTTTTAATTACTAATCAAATAACATTCTAATAACCAATTTGGTTCTCCAACACATTTAAAATGCAACATTATTCTAATCCTTAATTAACGCATGCACTTAAGTACCAAATCTCTGAGTTCACATTCTCTCTCCGTCGAACAACATACACTCGCGACCATCTTTTTCTTTGTAATTCAACATCTCATTTCTACAGATTACACATCCCGTTTGTCGTCGTCTCCTTCCTTTTTGAAATCCTACTCATAATTTCAATTCTTCACCTCTCTTTTTATGATTCTGGTTTGCACCATTACATCACTATGAACTTCCTCTGGATTTCGTTCCTTTTTCTCCAGAAAATACTTGGCTTGTTGGCCTATATTAAACTTGTGCAACAAAAATATGCACTGTTTTTTTGTTCGACGTAACGTGACTTGTCTTTCTAAAATGTATTCATATTGTTGTACAATTGATGGAGTAAGGAGTACCACAAGCGCCGCATACATATTCTTTTTTTTATTTGTTTTTATATGGAAATGTATATGTTTATGTTTAGGTGCACAAAATCTATTAATTCAGGTAAAGAGTTTTTTAGTATTTTTTTAAAGAATCACAATTGCATTCTGAAAATTTCTTATTGTTTGTGCACTTAAAAAATCAATTTTTTGTTAGTTTGTCCCAATATAGTATGTCAGTGCATTATATGACAAAATGTATGTTTCCAGTTAGTGCACAAAATTGCATTAAAATACTTATCTTATGGTGCCCGTTGAATAAATATGTGCACCAAGCACCAAACAAATAATTGATGCAACATTCTATTTGATATAATAAATAAACCAAGAATAATTATGCACTTTGCATGATTTTTGTGCACCATGCAGTTGTGAAACAAAAAAGAATATGTTGGTTTGAGTCATCAAATGCAGTTATGCAGTTGTGCACTCATACATCGGCATTAGTGTGCATCGAGTACTCATTGCATAGATGAAGTTGTTTCTCCATTTGATAATAATTTTCTAATTCGTTGTTACTGCTTACTGGATCATCATTGACAAATGTATCAAGTTCACAATGCCGTCATTACTTCTACTGCCCCCATTCCGTGCACCTAATATTTTTTTTTCATCGAAATAAGTGCACTTTAAATATAACTAATGTATCAAAAAATTCTAAAAAATATGCATTATGGTACAAAAAAGCATTCCTGAAAATCATGAAAACAGAAAAAAACTTTTAAAAGTCATATTATGTGAAAACAAATTAAAAACAAAAAAAACCTGTATGAAACTCGTCAGACGAAGACGGAGGAGACGACATGCATATGGTCGAATGAAGCAGGAAAAGACGATGTGCATGTGATTTGATGCGAGTGGGAGAGAATGTCGATTAAAGGAAAGTAACAATAACAAATTATTATGGAGAGAGATGAGAGATATCAATAGCAGAGAAATTCACTTTAATAATACAGAGAGAATATTTGGTCTGAGATTATCAACAAACAATAATGATATATTATGTAAGAAAGGATTAAATTAGATCATCAAAATGAAAAAAATCTAAGGATACAAACGGTTCACAGTTTATATATCCAAAAATGATTTTCGTTTGATCCACATTTTATATATATACATATATGGAGTTCCAATGAGAATCCCAAATTTGATGAAAATTGAGAACTCAATCTTGACTGTTGGATTAAATTGTGGACAATTCCTGGCCACTCATTTAAACTAAATTGAAATGTGATTTAATCATGTTTTTCTAATTTTGAGACATTTCAAATGTAATAGATAAAAATAAATATAAAAATAAAAATTTTAAAAAAATTAAAAAAATTAAAAATTTTAAAAAAATTAAAAAAATAAAAAATAAAAAATTTTAAAAAAAATAAAAAATAAAAAAAAATTCCACACAACTGTATGGTGAATAGATAGTTCACCACCGTTTAGATTTATTAATTGATTTCTTTCACCACGATGATGGTGAATAGATAGTTCACCACTGTGATTTGATTGTTAAAAATTTAAAAATTTTAAAAATTTTAAAAATAAATAGATGGCAAAAATGATGAAATATTACAGTTCACTAGTAATTCACCACTTTGATTTGTTAGCTGATTTTTATACATGATGATGGTGAACATTTTTATTCACCATGGTGAACATGTAGTTCACCACCATAGTGAATAGACAGTTCACTAATACAGAAATTACATAAACAGATTAATCAACATAATATAAAGTAAAGAACTATGTCATTTATCCACAAAAGCAGTTCATCAATATAGATAGTTCACCATCGTGGTAAACAAAGAGTTCACTAATCTAGAAATTACATCTCAAAGGAATAAATTTATAGAAATCAAAGACATACAAGATATATCCTATAATATGCACCTCATTGCCATCAATGGGCACTGAATCATGTATAAGAGTGCCGATTAAAGAACATGATGGAGAATTTTTTATTCACCATGGTGAACATGTAGTTCACCATCATGATGAATAGACAGTTTACCAATACATAAATTATATAAACACATCAATCAACATAATATAAATTAAATAACTGTGTCATTTATCCACAAAAGCAGTTTATCAATATAGATAGTTCACCATCGTGGTGAACAAAGAGTTCACCAATCTAGAAATTACACTTTAAAAAAATTCACTTTCGTTAGCCCACCCTTCTTCTACAAATTATCAAACATCAATCCACACATATACGCCCGGGAAGATACCACATTTTTTCATGAGACGTGGACATTAGGTGACTATTGTTCTTCTTCCATCATCAACATATCCTCTTCATCATCCTCGCTCAATCTAAATCTGTTGAAATCGTCAACAATGAATGACACAAAAGAACACTACTGAAAATAAAGAAGAATCCAGCTCCAGCAGGCACCAGTAATTTGCAAAGAACTCAATCAAATATGCACACAATTCAATAATAAAAATAAAAAATAATTCCCAATTTTTGAAACCCTAAACATCCCTCAATGCAACTCAGAATTATACTTTATATAATATGAACCACACATACAAGTATAAAAAAGTGAATCATGCATACAAAAGATGGTGATTCCGAAAATTGGAAAGTAAGTAATAAACGGGACTAGGAGCTAACCGACTCCTATGGTTCTATCAACAAGCTATTCAACCCAAATGCACATAAACTTAAATGAGTCAGCTGCACAGGGAAAAAGAAAATCTTACACATTATTCCCAATCAAATCAGCAGTAAAGCTATGGAGATGCGAGGAGCTTCTTGATTCCAGTCTTCTGCTCGGTAGTGACTCTGGCTGGAAACCTGATGTTGAATTTAATCCTCACGTTGCCTCTCTTGGAAGCATCCTTCGGAATGGGCATCCCTTCGCCTTTGACAACCTCTTCATATGTAGGACTGATGATTGAGTTGATCGGGACGGTGAGGGTCCGCCCGTCGAGCGTTGTTATCTGCGCTGTGTATCCAGCAAGGGCCTCCACGATAGATATCTTCTCGGTGACCACAAGATCGTTGCCGTCCCTCTTGAAGACGATGTGAAGCTTTTCATCGATGATGAAGACGAACAGTCTGGCCTCATCTTCCAGCCTGGCCTGATCTCGATCTTCCAGCCTGGCCTGATCTCCATCGTGAGAATCTCCTCGACAGAATTGGTTCTCCCAGTAGAATCAATGGAAAAATGTACCAATCGAGTCGGACACGCATATCTCCTTCAATCTGAAAATGTGGTGTCCGATTACGGTTTTGAAGTATAAAGATTTCGAATCGGGCTTCAGGTAATCCTCGGCATCAGATCCTGAAACATTGCAGAATGGAACCGGAGGGCCCCGATCCAGTCCTTGCTCGCCAACAGCTCCTATTCTCATCTCCAACCTTTCCAAGGACGCACGTGCTGGGTAACCTTCACAGCTGAATTTATTAAATGATTTTTTTTAAATAATAATTGTAGCCATTAGATCTAATTAAATGAAAGGTTGTGATCAGTCCACTATTTACAATGAAATTACTATTTACATTTGATCCCTTGTCTATATATGTCTATATATATATATATATATATATATATATAGGGGGAGTTCCACTGAGAACCATAAATTATGTGAGAACTGAGAACTCAAGGACAAAATGACGTTTTATGTCTTATGTCTTGTGTTTTGTGGACACGTTTTGTGTCTTGTGTCCTGTGTGTTGACACTATTTTTTCCTTGAGTTCTGAGTTCTCACATGATTCGCGGTTATCAACCGAACCTATATATATATATATATATATATATATATATATATATATATATATATATATATATGGAGATGTTCAATTGAGAACCCTCCTACAAAGTGAGAATCGCCACGTGTCCCACTACATGAAGAGTATTTTGTGATTAATTTGTTAGCCAACCAAAAACTGCCACATGCCCCACTACCAACACTTATGAGTGAATCTCTGACCGCCGGGTGTCCCACTCACTCCTTCTCACACACTCCATCTCTCTCCTTACGCAAACTCATTAATTTTTTTATTGTTAAAATTAATCTATGTAATTAATTTGATATTATATAATCAAATTTCATAATCATTTATAAAAAATATATATAAACTTTAATTTCAGATCCATTTTAGATATGTTTTTTTAAAATAAAAAAGCACAAAGCACAATGTATAAAGAAAAAAGTACAAAATTCAAAATTCACATTTTTGAATTCATATTGTACACTTTGAACGTTGTACTTTGTACTTTGTGCTTTGAACTTTAAAATATGAACTCTAAAATATGAACTTTGTGCTTTGTACTTTGAACTCTTGTACTTTATGCTTTTATGAAAAAAATTCAAAACATATCGAAACTGGGTTGTAACTTAAACCTTATACTTTTTTATAAATGAATATGAAATTTATTTTAAAAAACTATCAAAATAATTATATAAATGATTTTAAGAACTAAAAAATAAAATTAAATGGGTTTCCGTAAGGGGAGAGAGAGAGAGAGCGACACTTGACATGAGAGCGAGTACGACACGTAGATTGTGTGAGAATCGAGAACTGCACTTGAGGCATTAGATCATTTGATCTAATGGATGGGAGAGGTGAGACAAATAGTAGTGGGGTAGGTGAGACGAGTAACTCTTCTGTGGTATGGGAATAGGTACTCCCTCGTGCGACGTCGTTTTGATTTATTTTAAAACGACGTCGTTTTGTGTTTGAGTTGAACTTATTCGTACAAAACAACGTCGTTTCAAATACTTTGCAAAAAATTCACCAGAATTTATTAAATATTCACCAGAACTGACAAGATATTCACCATAATTGCTTATATATTCACCAGAATTGCTCCTATATTAATCAGATTATTTTATATTATTTATTCATTATTTTTACTTCCATATTCTTCAGAAATGCTTCGATATTCACCAGAATTGCTTATATATTCACCAGAATTGCTCCTATATTTATCAAATTATTTTATGGTCTTTATATATTATTTTTGCTTCCATATTCATCAGAAAATGCTTCGATATTCACCAAAATTGCTTATATATTCATTAGATATTCTCCTATATTAATCAGATTATTTTATATTATTTTTGCTTCCAGATTCATCAGAAATGCTTCAAATATTCACCAGAATTGTTTATATATTCACCAGAATTGTTCCTTTATTTATCAGGTTATTTTATATTATTTATTTATTTATTTATTATTTTTACTTCCATATTCACCAGAAATGCTTCGATATTCACCAGAATTGCTTATATATTCACCAGAATTGCTCCTATATTTACCAGATTTTTTTTGGCTTGTATTAATCAGAAATGTGTCAATATTCACTAGTATTGCTTATATATTCACCAGAATTGCTCCAGTATTTATCAGATTTCTTTTGGCCTACATATATTCACCAGAATTGCTTCTGTATTCTACATAAATGCTCATTTATTTATCAAATTGTTTTACGATCTATACTCATTAATTTTGCTTTTATATTCATCAGAAAAGCACAAGATATTCACCAGAATTGACTATGTTTTCATCAGAACTGCTTTTGTCCTTTATCAGATGACCTTTGGCTATGTTTCATTATTTTTTGTTTTATATTTATCAGAACTGCCACGATATTCATTAGAAAGACGTCGATATTCACCAGAATTGTTTATAAATTATGTATGAAAACTATGTCGTTTTACTGTAGTTTATTTATACAAAAACAATTGCAGAATTAGGGTTTTAGCTACAGATTGCGAAACATATCCAAGACGCAAATTCTTCCATTCTGCATACATTGAGTACAAAATTTTGAAATGGGTACTTTTTTTTGTTATTGTTTCGTTTTGTTGTTTGATCCTGTTGCTTTTATTTTTAAGGCGAGGGTTGTTTCAATTTTTGGCTTCCTCGATGGCTGATATGTCAACCTTCAAAAAACCAGATATGCTTGAATCAGAAGTTCTAGGTATTATATTATGAGTTATATATTGTTATGTTATATATATTTTTATGTGCATATATTATATATACTGTTTGCCTTTCATAAAAAAAACATAATTGTTTTTATGATGAATAGTAATGTATTTTTAATTTTTTAGTTGATTATTTATAATTTTATTTTAACAGGAACTAGTGATGAAAGTATTAGAAATTAGAGAGCAAAATTTTTTGAAGCTAAAAATTCAGAGTTGATTGGCTTAGTTGTTGAACCTGAAGAAGCTGCGTATGCTTTATACAATGATTATGCTCGAAGAATTGGTTTCAGTATTAGAAGAGCGAAACAAAGATATCGTCGTGGTGAGAGTAGTTTAACTATGAGACAATTCGTTTGCTCAAAGGAAGGAACTAAGAATGCAAAAAAAGAAAGTAAAAGAAGCTATTCTAGGAATATTATAAGAACAGGTTGTCAAGCATTTATTCAGTTTTCAATTGATCAAGAAGGACGTTATACTGCTCAACGTCATGAAATGGAGCATACTCATGATTTTTCTTTAGACAAAGGCATTTGATGAGATCTCAAAGATCCATTAGTGATGAGCAGATTGAACTTTAAAAATCTTTTTGAAAGTGTGGTATTAAATTATCAGATGCAATCAGATTCTTGAAATGCCAGTATGGTGGATCAAATGATATTGGGTTTATTAACATTGATGCTTACAATGCTTTGACAAATCCTGTCTGCAAAACATTCAACGGATCTGATGCAAAAACTTTGATTGAAATCTTCAAAGAGAGACAGGAAAATGATTTATAATTTCGATTTAGATGAAGATGGTCGTTTGTGTGGTTTTGTTTGGAGGGATGGGATAATGAAAAAAGATTATGATTTGTTTGGAGATTTAGTGGTTCATGATACCACATATCGAACAAATAAATATGATATGATTTGTGGTCCATTCGTTGGAATGAATCAACATGCAAACAATGTAATGTTTGGATGTGGATTCATAATTAATAAAAGAGTAGAATCTTTTGTATGGCTTTTTCAATCATTCTTGAAATCTATGGGAGATAAAGCACCTATCACTATTATGACGGATGAATTTGCTGCAATGGCTGCTGGAATCAAGAAGGTTTTCCTCACAAGTAAACACATATTGTGTATCTGGCATATTATTAAAACTCTAAGGAAAGGATCATTTCTTTGAGGAAAAAGGATGGATTTATTCATTTATTCAATCATTTACTAAAGGGATGTGATTCTGAAGCTGAGTTTAACTTTTATTGGCAGAGGTATGTATATACATATAATATACTTAATTTTCTGATGAATATTGAAGTGTTTCTGATAAAAGTATACTGTTTTACAGGATGATTACTGTATATAATTGTGCAGATAATCCTTGGATTATTAAGTTTTATAAGACTAAAGAAAAATGGTGTGGAGCATTTTCTAAAGAATTTTTTCTGGTGGAATTTTGTCATCACAAAAGAAGTGAAAAAACAAATAAATCAGTTTGAAGGAGATTAAACAAGCTCAGTGGCTTATGTGAATTTTATTACACTTTTTGTGATGTTGTATCTGAATGGAGGAGCAACGAGATGAAGTTTAATTGTTCTAATTCAAATGGAATTCCAGAAATGGTTGTTTCCAATTCAAATCTGTTGAGACTTGCAAGAGATGTATATACAAGAAACATTTACAAAAATTTTGAAGATCGATTCTTGGATGGTATTTCATGCACACAGATGATTGTCCCCTCTGAACCCAATGTTTTTTGCTATAATATTTGGCGTGAAGGTATTGACATGTTCAGACATTACGTACGCTTTTCTGCTGAAACTTTCTTGGTGGAGTGTACCTGCAAATGTTTTACCCAGGATGGTTTATTATGCATGCATTTACTTAGAGTTTTAAACATCCATTGTGTTCA
>NQLW01000007.1:619788-630106 GCA_002312845.1 Kalanchoe fedtschenkoi
ATCAGAAAATGCTTCGATATTCACCAAAATTGCTTATATATTCATTAGATATTCTCCTATATTAATCAGATTATTTTATATTATTTTTGCTTCCAGATTCATCAGAAATGCTTCAAATATTCACCAGAATTGTTTATATATTCACCAGAATTGTTCATTTATTTATTAGGTTATTTTATATTATTTATTCATTATTTTTACTTCCATATTCACCAGAAATGCTTCGATATTCACCAGAATTGCTTATATATTCACCAGAATTGCTCCTATATTTACCAGATTCTTTTTTGGCTTGTATTAATCAGAAATGTGTCAATATTCACTAGTATTGCTTATATATTCACCAGAATTGCTCCAGTATTTATCAGATTTCTTTTGGCCTACATATATTCACCAGAATTGCTTCTGTATTCTACATAAATGCTCATTTATTTATCAAATTGTTTTATGATCTATATTCATTAATTTTGCTTTTATATTCATCAGAAAAGCACAAGATATTCACCAGAATTGACTATGTTTTCATCAGAACTGCTTTTTTCCTTTATCAGATGACCTTTGGCTATGTTTCATTATTTTTTGTTTTATATTTATCAGAACTGCCACGATATTAATTAGAAAGATGTCGATATTCACCAGAATTGCTTATAAATTATGTATGAAAACTATGTCGTTTTACTGTAGTTTATTTATACAAAAACAATTGCAGAATAAGGGTTTTAGCTGCAGATTGCGAAACATATCCAAGACGCAAATTCTTCCATTCTGCATACATTGAGTACGGAATTTTGAAATGGGTACTTTGTTTTTGTTATTGTTTCGTTTTGTTGTTTGATCCTGTTGCTTTTATTTTTAAGGCGAGGGTTGTTTCAATTTTTGGCTTCCTCGATGGCTGATATGTCAACCTTCAAAAAACCAGATATGCTTGAATCAGAAGTTCCAAGTATTATATTATCAGTTATATATTGTTATGTTCTATATATTTTTATGTGCATATATTATATATACTGTTTGCCTTTCATAAAAAAAACATAATTGTTTTTATGATGAATAGTAATGTATTTTTAATTTTTTAGTTGAATATTTATAATTTTATTTTAACAGGAACTAGTGATGAAAGTATTAGAAATCAGAGAGCAAAATTTTTTGAAGCTAAAAATTCAGAGTTGATTGGCTTAGTTGTTGAATCTGAAGAAGCTGCGTATGCTTTATACAATGATTATGCTCGAAGAATTGGTTTCAGTATTAGAAGAGCGAAACAAAGATATCGTCGTGGTGAGAGTAGTTTAACTATGAGACAATTCGTTTGCTCAAAGGAAGGAACTAAGAATGCAAAAAAAGAAAGTAAAAGAAGCTATTCTAGGAATATTATAAGAACTGGTTGTCAAGCATTTATTCAGTTTTCAATTGATCAAGAAGGACGTTATACTATTCACCGTCATGAAATGGAGCATACTCATGATTTTTCTGACATTAGACAAAGGCATTTGATGAGATCTCAAAGATCCATTAGTGATGAGCAGATTGAACTTTAAAAATCTTTTCGAAAGTGTGGTATTAAATTATCAGATGCAATCAGATTCTTGAAATGCCAGTATGGTGGATCAACTGATATTGGGTTTATTAACATTGATGCTTACAATGCTTTGACAAATCCTGACTGCAAAACATTCGACGGATCTGATGCAAAAACTTTGATTGAAATCTTCAAAGAGAGACATGCAAGAGATGTATATACATGAAACATTTACAAAAATTTTGAAGATCGATTCTTGGATGGTATTTCAGGCACACAGATGATTGTCCCATCTGAACCCAATGTTTTTTGCTATAATATTTGGCGTGAAGGTATTGACATGTTCAGACATTACGTACGCTTTTCTGCTGAAACTTTCTTGGTGGAGTGTACCTGCAAATGTTTTACCCAGGATGGTTTATTATGCATGCATTTACTTAGAGTTTTAAACATCCATTGTGTTCAGAGAATATCAGATGCATATATATTGAAAAGATGGAGGAAAGATATTCGAAAAGATTGTCAATAATCTGATCAAAGTTTGTGCACAACAAGTGATTCATCATTTTGGAGAATTGATATGGTACATAAGTTTAGTTCTCTTATTTCTTATTGTGAGTCAAGTAATGAACGAAAAAGAATCTGTGAAGGTTTACTGAAAAGAGGTAGGGAACTTGCTGTGTATCAATGTATTTCAGAACAAGGTTATGAAAGTATGAATTTTGACAATATTGAAATTAGAAATCCAGCTGGTTCAAGAGTTGTTGGGGAAAGAAATGTCAGAAAAAAAGGCATAAGAGAAAAGAAAACTAATATTTCAAGGGGTAATTATAAGAAATCAGCAAAGGAGGCAATTTTAAAAGGAAAAATGGTTGTTCAACACTCTGTTGAGGTATGTTCTTGCAATTATATTTGTATAATTATGTTTTAAAGTTGATACTAGCTTTTGTTTTATAAACTTTCATAGGAAAATGTCATATCAATGGTTGGTAGTGGATTCCTTGGACATCCTTTATCTGGTGGATCAAATTTGGTGCCAAATAGTTCAGATTGTGAGAATACAGTGACTGCACATCTAGACCTTAATAAATAGAAAAAGAAAGTAAGTATAATTACCAAATTAAAAAATATATTTATCAGATTTGTACTTTTAATTTCTAATTGATTTTTTTATTTTTGATTCATACAGATGCTTGCTTGACAGAAAAAATCTTCCATATCAGTTATGCTTACAGACATTCTGAAGCTATTTTCAAGATGTATCAGATATTTATTAGATTACAGAAATACAGTATGAAATTGCAATTCTTATGAAAATAGAAATACAGTCTCTGTTTATGAGAATATTATTATGTTTTCTGTTGAACACATACAGTTTGAAGCAGTATCTGTTTATGAGAATATTATTATGTTTTCTGTTTAAACACATACAATTTGATACAGGAGCAATTCTAGCGAATAAATCAGTAATTCTAGTGAATATCAAGGCTTTTCTGATGAATATGAAAAAAAAAATGAATATAGACATAAAACAATCTGATAAATACAGGAGCAATCTAGTGAATAAATTAGTAATTCTGGTGAATATCAAACCTTTTCTGATGAAATATGAACGAAATATAAATGAATATAGACAATAAAACAGTCTGATAAATACATGAGAAATTCTGGTGAATACATCAGTAATTCTGGTGAATATGAATGCTTTTCTAATGAATATGAAAGAAAAATAAAGAATATAGACCATAAAAATAGTCTGATAATTACAAGAGCAATCTAGTGAAAAAATCAGTAATTCTGGTGAATATCAAGCCTTTTCTGATGAAATATGAAAGAAAAATAATGAATATAGACCGTAAAAATAGTCTGATAAATACAGGAGCAATCTAGTGAATAAATCAGTAATTCTTGTGAATATCAAGCCTTTTTTGATGAATATTTAAGAAAAATTAATGAATATATAGATTATAAAAATAATATGATGAAATACAGAAGTAAAACGACATAGTTTTATTAGTAATATTTAAATTGTTTGTTGCTTTGCAGAAAATTGATACTCACTGCTCGAAAATTTTTGCTCGCACTGTCCGATTTCTCTCTGCAAACAACAACCGTTTCCAACCGGGGATAATCGCATTCACATTTCTCAACTTTTGTTCAGTCAGGTTCGTATTACGATTTTCTGATACTAAAAATGTTAATTTCAAACAAAACTATCAGTTATTTGTTGAAGGGTTTTGCATTATATCTCAGGTTTTAGGTCAAAATCATCATGGCTGAAACTGGTACCAGCAGCAGTTCATCAGAAACATCAAGTGAAGCTCATTCAAACGCTGTTAACACCCGGTAAATTTTTTTGATGAATATTACTCTGTTTTTTATGAATATTTAACCTGTTATGATGAATTTATTAAATGCTGAGTGTGTTATTAGTTCTAAAAACATGTTAAATTTGTTTGTGTCTGTTAACAGAGATATAACATTATCAAGTGCATCAGTTCAACCTATTCAGTTCTACATAAGGACAAAAACAAAAAGAACATATCAAAAGTCCAAGTCTGAGATGCTTAAAGTAAAGCATAGGATGTCGCCAAGAAGGTTGTGTGACATTATTTTAAATTTAACTGATGAACAAAAACAAGCTATTACAAATGTTGGGTTTGGAGGATTGTTAAATCTGAAATTTTGGAATATTGATGGAGCATTTGCTAGAACATTGTTAGATAGATTTGTTATCTATTCATGCTCAATTAAGTTGTTGAACAAGGAGATTCTAAAATTGGAAGAAAAGGATGTTGAGCGCACTCTAGGATTACCTCGTGGCAGAATAGAAATTTTTGAACCTCCGAGTGATAGGTTTAGTGATGAATTCAAAGCTTTGGTATCTGGATGGAAAAGTAGGTGGAATGGACGAGCTCCAGACAAAACTCTGATGGGAAATGAGTTGGTGAAAAGAAACACTGATGCAAATGAATGGTTTGTCAGGAATTTTATAGTTTATGTGATGGCTACTTTCCTCAAAGGCAGCCAGGACAAATCTTGCTCATTTAAATATCTTTATCCATTGATGGATATTAGTAAAATCAGAGATTTCAACTGGTGTCATTACACTATAAGGTCTTTGATCACAAGTGCAGAAATATGGAAAAAAAAACCTGGCAGATTTTTCACAGGACCTCTTGCATTTTTAGTTGTAAGTATTGAAATTTCATGTTTATATTTACATATGCATTACTCATGTAAAATTAAATAACAAAGTTTATTTTTCTTTCAAAAAATACAGTTATTCTATTTTGATCGAGTTGTGCTGAAGCGAAGATGTGTCCCAAGAAAGTATCCAACCTTAACTGGTTGGACAAATGAGCAGGCTAGAAGAAGACAAACTGAGGAAATAAAAGCTGGCTTTGGGAAAGGATCAATTGACAAAAGTATTTTGAAAGTGTATGATAAAGAGACCAAACAGTCAGAGGTAACAAAAAAATACATAAACTTTTTTCCTTTTTTTTTGATGAATACCATAAATTTATTTGTACATCAATTTTTTTTTCCTTTATTTTGTAGGAATTCGTTACCAAAATAAAAGAAGTAACAAAGAAAATTGCTAGTAATTTCTCTGAACTTGGAGATATTATTTTTGAAGGATCTAAAAATTACAAACTAAATGAAGTAATTGATGAAGTAAAGGACAGTGCTGAACAATCATTTAGTTAGCATTCAAGCCAAGAGAAAAAGCCAGCTACAAATGAAATGTCTGAATTTGAACATAGTGAAGAATTTTACAATTATTACGTTATGAATGCTTTAGATGCGGTTGTAGAAGCATATTATAGAACACACCCAAAACCTCAAAAATCAGAAGAATGCGAACCTCCACCCAAACAGCCTGATAATAAAGAAGATCTTCAAATACTTGCTGCAATTGCTAAACCTGCACATCATGAAGTTCAAGTTCAGAAAAAGGAAATCAACAGGTAAATTCATAAATATATACTTTAAAAGGATATATAAAATCTGTTACTAAAAAAATACTCTTCTTCTTTTGACAGGAAAAAGTTTGAAGATGACGCACCAAGATTCAGTCTTGGATTTTCGTCTAATCTTCATGGCAGTGAGGAAAATGATGATGAAGTTTCAGATGCATTGCAACACATTTCAGAAGTGATTGCTCAGGAAATAAATGAAATATCAGGAAAGGTGGGGATGGAAGAAAAAAAAGATGACAGGTATAATTTTTTTAAAATCTAACTATGATTCTCATGTTATATATCATAAATTTATTATAAATATATATGTTAACAACCTGTATATAATCTTTTCAGAGTTGTTGATGAAAAAACAACAGAAAATAAGAATATATGTTAAAAAATTTAATATATACTATTTATTATGAATATATGTAAATTTAATATATACTATTTCACTTCTCAGACTTCAAGGAGGACCTGAGTTAGGGGAGGGGCAAAATTGATATATGTAAATTTATTATAATTTGTCAAATTGATATATGTTGTTTTTTGATACATAGTCATAATTTTTTCTGATGAAATTTGTGTGCATTTCTTGTGAACGTTGATATGTTTTATGTCTATTTTTTCTGCATAACTACTTCTCAAATAATTCGACAATTGCAAAAACTATGTGTGAAGCCTCAGCAACAAGATGCTAATAAAAAACCGATTGAAATATGGTAAATGATATATATAATTGATTTATTGATAAACAAGTTTACATTTTTTTGATATTTCGTGTGTATTACATAACATATGTTATTTTATGTTGTAGTATTGGGTCTTCATCTGATGATGAAGAGAATAAAAAAACAAAACAGCCACCAAGAATGACAGATTTGGCGCCATATCCCTTGAGGTCTCCTTATTTCAAGAAAAACAAATACATGAAAGAAAAACTTAATGAGGAAGACATCATGTTTTGCAACTTTGTCTTCAGAGATGTTGATGATAATGAGTATAAATTTAATTAAGTTAATTACAGATAAAGTTTATTTAAAAAAATTATAATTATATGACAGTCTCTCTTTTTTGTTTGTCTAAAACAGTGAAGTTCTTTTTATGGACAATTATTCAATGGAAGGATGCAGGACTGAATTCCTCAGTTTAGGAGGACTTAAAGATCATGAATGGATTGATTCATGGGTCGTTGACACATATTGCAGTATATTAAACATAGATGAGAAATATAGAAGTACAAGGTATCCAAAAAGATACTTTTTCAACACAAAAGCAGATGTAAGTATATTTTCTTCAATCATTGACGCATTTCAATACTTTTTATCTGATGAATTTTTTGACATCATTGTTTATAAATAAAGTGATTGCCATATGAATGTTAATAATGGATTATTTTTGTTATGTCAGTTGACTTATTCAGGTCCTTATCAAAAAACCATGTCTGCTGAAAGAAAACTATCAGCATTTGTTGAGACCATTGAACATCAAATTGCTCACTTCAATATGGACTCGAGAGACGTTACTTTGGTAAGTAAAACTATATTCACTGCCTGTTTGTGTTTAAATGAGTACTTATGTAAAATATATTGATTAATTTAGGTTTTCTTTGCAATTATCCGTCACACACACTTTTATGCTGTGTGTCTTAATTTCAATCTGGGGTGCTGGGAGATTCTTGACAGCCGAATTCTCCCCGAAGGTGCTGCCATGGAAATAAAATATGAAGATTTAATTCCACAATTGGTAAATCTTCTCTTTGTAATTATATATATATATATATATATATATATATATATATATATACATCAGATAACACATGTATTTTATGTTTATTTTCAAATTATTATACAGAAAACTGGGTTTACTGTGGTACTCACGAAATTAAAGCATCCAAAGGCAAAGGCTATAAAAGATTATCCTAATGAGTTGCTTGAGATGAAATGGACATCCAACAGAAATTCAAAAGATTGTGCTTTGTTTGCTATGATGCACATGGAGACATACAAAGGGAATTTCGATTATTGGAAGCCATGTGAAAATCCGAAGAAATTAAAGAGCATAAGTTGCTTTAGTTCACCAAAAAAAAGTAATATATAACAAAAACTAAAATATAATCCTTTCTTTGCAGATCAAGTACATGAAGATGATGCGTGGAAAGTTCTGTACCCAGATTATCACACATGAGTCAAACATATTCAAAGATGAAGTGTTAAAAAGGTGCAGAGATTTCAAGAAAAAAAGTGTAGAAGATGCAGCTGAAGAACTTAGGAACAAACCTGTTAAAAAAAAGAAAAAATGTGATGAAGATATCAAAGGAAAAGAAAAGCAAAAATGTGATGAACAAATTGATGTCTAGAAGAATGTGTAATATCTTTTATGAACTGATGTAGTGTTAGTATGAATATGTAAATAACTGTTATGTAATTAACTCTAATAAATATATTAGCACTTCTGATGAATATATTAGCAATTCTGATGAATATATCAGCATTTCAAGTGAATATCAAGGCATTTCTGATGAATATAGAAACAAAACTAATGAATATAAGAAAAATAAATTATCTGATAAATACAGAAGAAATTCTGATGAATATATCAGCATTTCTAGTGAATATATAGACATTTCTAATGAATATGAAAGCAAAAACTGATGAAGATAACCCAAAAAATAATCTGATAAAATACAGGAAAAATTCTGATGAATATATGATCATTTCTGGTGAATATATATACATTTCTAATGAAAATGGAAGCAAAAGTAATGAATATAGCAGACAAAATAATCTGATAAAATACAGGAGAAATTCAGATGAATATATAAGCAATTCTGGTGAATATCGAAGCATTTCTGATGAATATGCGAGCAAGAATAATGAATAAACAATATAAAATGATCTGATAAATAAAGGAGCAATTCTGGTGAATATATAAGCAATTTCTGGTGAATATTGAAGCATTTCTGATGAATATGGAAGTAAAAATAATATAAAATAATCTGATTAATATAGGAGAATTTCTGGTAAGTATACAAGCAATTATAGTGAATATCGAAGCATTTCTGATGAATGTGAAAGAAAAAATAATATATAAAGGCCATAAAATAATCTGATAAATATAGGAGCAATTCTGGTGAATATATAAGCAATTCTAGTGAATATCGAAGCATTTCTGATGAAGATGGAAGTAAAAATAATGAATAAATAATATAAAATAATCTAATTAATATAGGAGCAATTCTAGTGAATATATAAGCAATTCTGGTAAATATGGAAGCATTTCTGATGAATATAGCAAAAATAATATATAAAGACCATAAAATAATCTGATAAATAAAGGAGCAATTCTAGTGAATATATAAGCAATTCTGGTGAATATCGAAGTATTTCTGATGAATATGGAAGCAAAAATAATATATAAAGACCATAAAATAATCTGATAAATAAAAGATGAATTCTGGTGAATATATAAGCAATTCTGGTAAATATCGAAGCATTTCTGATGAATATGGAAGTAAAAATAATGAATAAATAATATAAAATAATCTGATTAATATAGGAGCAATTCTGGTGAATATATAAGCAATTCTGGTGAATATCGAAGCATTTCTGATGAATATGGAAGCAAAAATAATATATAAAGACCATAAAATAATCTGATAAATAAAAGATGAATTCTGGCAAATATATAAGCAATTCTGGTAAATATCGAAGTATTTCTAATGAATATGGAAGCAAAAATAATAAATAAATAATATAAAATGATCTGATAAATAAAAGAGCAATTCTGATGAATATATAAGCAATTCTGGTGAATATCGAAGCATTTCTAATGAATATGGAAGCAAAAATAATATATAAAGACCATAAAATAATCTGATAAATATAGGAGCAATGGTGAATATATAAGCAATTCTGGTGAATATCGAAGTATTTCTTATGAATATCGAAGCAAAAATAATGAATAAATAATATGATTAATATAGGAGAATTTCTGGTGAATATATAAGCAATTCTGGTGAATATCGAAGCATTTATGATGAATATGAAAGTAAAAAAAATAAATTTAGACCATAAAATAATTTCATAAATATATGAGCAATTTTGATGAATATATAAGCAATTATGGTGAATATCGAGACATTTCTGATGAAGAATGGGGTTTAACACGTTTTATTGTTAAACACAAAAAACGACGTCGTATTGATTAAAATCAAAACGACGTCGCACGAGGGAGTAGGTACTCCCGGAATACACAAGTATTTGCGAGGTGAGACAGGACACGTGTCACAATTTGAGGAGGGTGGGGGTATAATGGTCCAGGAGAAAAGTACATTTTTCTGACACGTTTGCGCTACATGTCAGCCACATTCTCTCTCTTCTTTTCAATTCTTAATCAATTTATATAATTATTTTGATATTTAAAAAAAAATTCATATTCATTTGTAAAAAGTAAAAAGTTTAATTTAAGATCAATTCTCGATATATTTTTAATTTTTTTTTTGTAAAACACAAATTAAAAGGGTACAAAGTACAAAGTTTGTATTTTGAAGTTCATATTTCATATTTCAAAGCTCAAAGCACAAAGTAATATGAATTTTGAATTTTGTGTTTTGTTTCTTTATACATTGTCTCTATGCTTTTTTTCTTATTTAAAAAAATATCCAGAATGGATCTTAAATTAAAGCTTATATTTATTTATAAATAATTATGAAATTTGATTATAAAAATAATATTAAAATATTACATATATTGATTTTAAGAACTAAAAATAAAAATTAATGAGTTTACGCATCCACTGACCACGATCATATACACAGGCATACAAAGAATCAGTT
>NQLW01000007.1:631093-655911 GCA_002312845.1 Kalanchoe fedtschenkoi
GGTTTCAAATTAAGAAAATTACTGATTTTTTGTGAGTTTTGGGGTAACTCTTTCAAAAGTGAATATCTGATTTGTAATATACAGAACAATTGGATTTCGACCGTGAACATGTTCACCATCAATGTTCACTGTTATAAATACAAAAAACTATCGTACTAACTCAAAAATTCACAGTCAAAAAACTGAAAAATATTTCACTATTTATTCATTATTCTAAAACAATCATAAAAAATTTAAAAAATTAGAACTCAGAAAAAAAATCTGAAAATGTTCACTATTTGAAAATTCACAAAATACGAAATATGCAACGGTGAACATATTCACCATCTATGTTCACTGCTGCAATAAAAAATAAAAAAATGTATTCCAACAAACTCAGAAAAACTGTTCACTACCAAGAAATTGAAAAAAAACATTCAATATTTATTCATTATTCTAAAAAAATATTATTAACAAAATCTGGAAAAAAATTATAAATCAGAAAAAAAATCAAAAATATTAACTGCATGGAAACCCACAAAATACGAAACATGTAATGGTGAACATTAAAAAAGTTTTAGCAATTTTCATTAGACAATTTTAAAAAATTGTATTTAATGTAGACGGTAAAATATGAGATAAAAATACTAAAACATTAATCATACTTAATTAAATATAACAAATATTTATACCTTCCATATCTGTCACATTCAATGAATGTCAGATAATAAATAAAGCATAATAAGTAAACTTGAAAATGGAAACAAAATGATTGGTCCATAATTGTCCACAAGGTTCTCAACTTAAAGAGGTTCTCAGCGGATCCCTCCCCTATATATATATATATATATATATATATATATATATATATATGCAATTTCCTCTTGACTTCTACCATCATGCTAAGAAACAAGGAAAGGTGTGCAAGCTTCGCAAAAGCTTATATGGACTGAAACAAGCGCCCAGGCAATGGTACTCAACACTCACTGATGCTCTTCTAACTTATGGTTTCATACAGAACCTCCATGATTACTCAATGTTCACACTTACACGTGATGCTGATTTTGTGGTCCTTCTGATCTATGTTGATGATCTTATTCTCATTGGAACTTCCAATTCCTTGATGATCGCCATCAAACAGTTCATTCATACTCAGTTCCAGATCAAAGATCTTGGTTCTATCTAGTATTTCTTGGGTTTGAAGGTTGCTCATTCTACAAATGATATGTTCATACGCTAACACAAATATGCCATGGACATTCTAACTGATGCAGGCATGCTCAACTGTAAACCATCTGGCATTCCCATAAATACCAGACACCATCTCAGCCTGTCCACTGCAACTCCCTTGTCTGATGCTACAGCCTATCATCGTCTTATTGGTCGTCTCATTTACCTTACTACTACATGGCCTGATTTGTCTTATGTTGTGCATACATTGAGTCAGTTTATGCAAGCTCCAAATCAAGATCATTTACAGGAAGTGCATCATCTTCTACGGTATTTGAAGTTGGCTTCTGCACAAAGTTTATTCTTCTCTGCTCGATCTACCCTTCAGCTTTTGGCCTACTGCGATGCAAATTGGGCTGCATGTCTGGTTACTTGGCGATCCATTACTGGTTATTGCATTTTATTTGGTGATGCTCTTGTCTCATGGCGCACCAAGAAACAACCCACTATATCTCGCTCTTCTGCAGAATCAGAGTACCGTTCTATGGCCAATACCTGCTATGAGCTTGTATGGATTTCTGGCCTTCTTCGTGATCTTGGTGTTCCTTTCACGGCCCCGATTTCTCTTCATTGTGACAACCAGGCTGCATTGCACATCTCCCGCAATCCTATTTCAATGAACAGACCAAACACGTGGAACTTGATTGTCATATTGTCCGACATCATGCGACGTCCAATTTCACTGTTCCACGACACATTCCATCGGCTTCTCAATCAGCTGATCTTTTCAACAAACTTTTCTCTGCTGATCATCTAGCCAAGCTGTGTTCCAAGCTTAGCGTGATGAATTTGCTTCATGCCGCTAAACTTGTGGGGGTGAAAGACGCTGGGAGTTGGGTTTGTTATTTTTGAAACTAGAGGGGAGATTGTGTATTTATTTTAGGGTCTATTTGTACAATATAAAACTTGTGCCTACAAGTTGTAAGGCGGGACGCAGTATAAATACTGCGTGGTTGCACCCATTTTGAAATGAGAATGAGACCGCCGTTTAGGCCTCTTTTGATTTTCCCTCTCACGAAGCTCTCTTCAACTTGAGGTGATCGCTTCCATGGGAGACGTTTCACAAATATACACCAAAAACTTTGTAGGATATGCATAATAATTTATTTTGCATACACAACATCATAGGAAGTATGAATAAATGCAAAACAGTGGTGCATGCAACATTATTGGTAGCGTAACCATCACATCAGCACAAACACCTCATCTGAGCGAAAACGCAGCCCACCAGCAGCGGGCAGTCTCAACCGCATTAGCGGTGATTGTGATAGCAATTTCAGCTGGTGTATGAGTGCAGCAGTAGGATCAGTCCAAGCGCTGACAACAAATGCAACCTGATATATACTTAAGCAACAGATTGCCAAACAGTCAATTTTGCATTAAACAGCAGATCTTGTAGCCAACAACTACGCAATCAACAACAATGTGTCTGCCGATAAAATAGCACACCAGACCAGACCAGACCATGACGACGACAACTGTATCTGCTGTTTTAAGCAGTACTATCAACACCTTCACAGCAACTTTGCAGCACCACTAGAGCATGATGTTACTCTACTGCTTATAGATGTTGAATCATCATGTAGGCACGGTCAGCATCAAGTATGCACAAACTACAAACTATGTTAAAAATCATCAAGCAGCTAGGGCTTTGAAAGAAACCCATCACCGCTACTTAAGTGGTAACTACTCCTTCATCAACATCAATCAAACTAGTGTTCCCGAGTTTTTTTTAAAGAGAAAGTTGGGGCGATTTAGAGAATTTGGGAGGAGTTTCTTTTCAGGCAATGGTATGTATTTGGTGCATAAAAATCATAATACCTTTGTTCTTATATTTTTTAATCAATCAGATTTTTTTTATATAGGGTCATTTTATTTTTACTTTTATCCTTCTAAATCCCTCCTAAACTTTGAAACACAAATTTTTCCTTTCCACCCTCTAATCCTTCTCTTTCTTTTCTTACCCTTTCTCTCCAAACTCAGAAACAAAGACTTAATCCCGGTATCCAATCAAACAGAGGGACTGACGGAGCATGATTCAAGTGACGTTCTTCCTATTGTCAAGGCAATTTGGTAGTATTCTTTAGTTGAATAGGAGGGAGGGGAGAGGAAAGGAAAGAGAGTGTTCTGGTGTTCCTGTGTTGGGGGAAAGCATTGTTCGGTGAAAATCGATTCATCGAACTGATTTAGTTCAACCGAATTAATTCAGTTCGGTTAAAAATCGAAAAAAAATTGGTTAATTTGATTCGGTTAATGGAAGAGAAATTTTTGGGTTTGGTTAAGTTAACCAAAAAATAAATTTATTAAATAAATAAAAGTTTTACATATAAATATATTAATTTTATAAAATATATTTATTTTGCTCGGTTAATTCGGTTAATTTTGTTTAATTGGATATTTAACCAATAACCGTATTATCAGTTAACCATATAATTCGATTCGTTTATTAGTCAAAACTTTTATAATTTGGTTAATTCGACTCGGTTAACCAAACAGCAATTTGGTTCCGTTAACTGACCGATGCTCTCCTCTATTCCTGAGTTTGGTTTAAGGAGTGAGTTGGGTGGAGAAGGGAAGGATTTGGTGATGCCCTTGATCTTTTAATTTTTGACCAATCAGAATTTTTTATATAAGGTTGTTTTAATAATTTTAGTTTATTTTTATTCTTATCCTTCCAAATCCCTCCAAAACTTAGAAAAATCTTTTTTTTTTGTCTTTCTACCCTCTAATCCAAATCTTTTTTTTCCTTTCGTTTCTTTACAAATACTTCCCTTTCCTTTTTCTTCAAACTCGGGAACAAAGCCTTATTATCTAGTATTACACCAAATTTGCATCTTCTGCACTACGACATTTTTTTTGTTTTGGCCCATCCTAGATCCTGTCACGGTCTATTTCAGACAATATTCTAAAAAGTGTTACGCAATGTTAAGAAGTGAACACAGCATCTAATGATTAATCAACTAGACGAGGAACAATTGGAATGATTAATCACACAATTAGACAGAGTTTTATATTTAAAAATGATTATTTTTATAATGAAATTAAAATTTGAACAATCCGTTAGACGGTCAGACGAGACGTTTTAAGACAGCCTTTTAGAACATAGATTGCAGAAGAGCTCAATCATGTGGAATGTTTTGCATAAAGGAAAAAATCACTACGGAACCGCCATAAACGGTCTCCACCCGAGCCACGATCGAAATGAGCTCAAATGATTGGCCAACATTTCCTACTCGCATTAATGAAAAGACATCTCAACAACTTCTTCAGGAAATGAGAAACAATCAAAACATAGAAAAGGAGAGTTGAAACTTTTGTATTTCTCTATTGTTTGTCTCTTCATTAGATAAGAAGAAGATAGTAGCTGAACAATTAATGGAGAACAATCGCTAGGCGGTTTTTACCACTATCCACAATTATATTTATCTTTTGCTGAATTAATCAACAAGATAAAAAATTGTACATTTCTCTAAATTGAACAGATATTACTAAAAAGGCTCGAATCAGTAAAGTTTGATTCTGACTCGATGGTTCAGCTGCTTTTCTAGGAGCATAATACCATGAACGAAATAAATAAAAGAAAAGAGAATTAATTGTTTTCACTCTAATATTATCTAAGAATTTCAATCGTAATTTGTCTCATATCCTTTACAAATAAATTATTACTGAACATATTTAGACTAACACTCAATATTGAAATTGAATTAAACAACTTTTAAACGAGCCAAATTCCAACACCAGCCACTATAAGTAGTGATTCGGTTTGTACATCCATTGATGTTGCTAACAATTAAGTTATTTTTTCTATATACCTTCATCTAATGAGCATAATGAATGATGATTGGCCAAAAATTTCCTACTTGCACTAGTAGAAAAGACTCCTCCACTACTTGTTCAAGTAGTTGGGAATCGGTACATTCAAAACAAATAAAGGAGAGTTGAAGCTTTTGTATTTCTTTGTTTTCTCGTATCTTATCAGAGAGGCTTGTCTCTTCTTTAAATAAGAAGAAGACGATAACTGAACGATTAATAGAGAAAAACTCTAGACGGTTTCTATTAGTATCCACACTTATATTTATCTTCTGCTGAATTAATCATTAAGATAAAAAATCATGTACTTCTTTAAATCAAACAGATTATTAAAAAGGCTCAAACCGGCGGAAAGCTTTGGTTCTGTTTTGATGGTTCAGCTACTTTCCTATGAGGCCAAAATCTTAAACCAAACAAATAAAATAAAAAAGAATTGATCGAGTTCATTTCTATTTGAAATAATTTTATCTAAGTATCCTCTATAGGCAAATTGTCACTAAACATGTTTAGTTGAATACTCAATAATTAGAATTGATTTAAATAACTTAGGTTAAATTTAAACGAACCAAATTCCAACATCTTTTGGGTGTGGCTCTGACATCAATTTCTTTTCATTGTTTCATTGATTGGGAACAGATGGATGACAGTCTAAGAAAATTTAGGGATTGACTAGGTTTTGGCTATGGTTGTGTGTCTCAATCCATTGGCAAGGAGCCAACTTCGACGAATGATGTCTCTTTTTTATCTGATCCGATAGGTGAGGGCAGCGAGGACGGATGAGGCCCCAGCGGCCGGTTCGGCGAAAGTGATGGTTATAGGGGAGGATTCATGGAGGAAGTGAAGAACTTCATCTGTGTTTTCTCAGAAAACTTAAAGTGAATGTGATATGTTTCAGTTCAATTAGTTGATTGGATCATACTAATTAAGGTCCGTTTAAAAATGAACCGGACCAAATCAATTAGTAAGGATTCAAATTGTTGAGCTGGTTCAATTTATGATTCATAAACCAAATTAAAATCATCTTGTTTAATTATTGAACCACTTAATTAAAGGATTCCATTAAACAAATGGAATTCTGTTCAAATACAATTGTTATAATTTATGGTTGAATTGTTGAGCCAGGAAATAAGATTGTGTTTAATGAAATTTAAGTTCCATTTATGGTTTAATGGTTAAAGCAGAAAATTAATTTGATTTAGTATGGTTCAATTATAGTGCTAATAAATCAATTTGATTGAAGTATCCATTATTTAATTTATTGATTCAATAATTAAACTATTTAATAAAATTATGGTTGAATTATTTAATTGAAAATTTAAAGTGGATTAATTATTCAATTATTGAATTAATTAAGTCTAGTAGGGAAATTGAAAATCATTTTGTGTGTGATATGATATCTAAAAATTCTAAAAAAAAAACAGTTTGTATCTTGTATCTAACACAAGATCAACTCAGAAACTCTCTCTCACAAAGTCATTAATGATTCCTCATTTTAATTTTTTTCGGGATAATATTCGAATAGTTTCTCCCTTCACCTCACGGGAGTGTATTACATACAAGTTCAAACAATAGAAAAGAACAACTCTTATATTCTAGAAATATGCTTACAAATACTCTACTTCTTTAATTAGATGTGCTTAGAAATGTAAAAGGACTTCTCTTAGAAATCAAATAGACAATGTAGAAACGAAAAAAAAAAATGAAGTCAGTTAATAAGAGAGTCATAAAATTTTTGACAGCAATATACAAAATCATTATACACTATTTTTAAATTAATCAACTAAATAAATCATTATTCTAAAAATAGTTAGCCACTTAAACAGCTAATTAGTCGCTACGAGGTTTTAAAGTAACCTGTCGATTAACTATAACTCCCGATTAATTCTTCTGATGAATTGATCTAAATCTGATTAGTAGTCACGCTATTTAAAACACTGAACTAAACACAAAATTAATTTGACAAACACAAAAAATAATTAGAAAAACTTGGTTAATTTAAAAAACTAATCAAACAATCATTCACAATTTTTTTATATTAATGATATATATGACTGATTTACGCGTTTTATTTTAAGTGATGCTACGCCTAAGCACCGGAACACTAGCACACACTGAACAATCTGAGTCTTTAGGGAGTACAGACTGTTTCCCTAGCAAGATTTTATGAGATATGTGAATTAAGACATGGAAGGATTAATTGCAGGCTTTGTACTCTCAGTCTCATCTGGGTGATCCAGTGGCTTGTCAGTCACTTTGATAGGAATAACAGGGATTGAATCCCACCATTCTCTGAGCCTCCTGTTCCCCTGATCATTCCCTATGTACTCCCCAAGCCTGGAAGTCATCATGAAGAGGCACACAACTGACCCTATGATGATAAATTTAAAGGGAACCGCGGCCAGCACAGTGGCGGACGACACCATTAGGATCATCACCGTATTTGAGTGCTGGAGAAACAATGGCAACCCCCTCAGAAACAGCTTGAAAATTCGGGTGCAAGTTTTGGAGAGAATCTGCGTTCCAGGACTTACCTTTGGTGCTCTTGAGACGTATATGGATCTCATCTTCAGAATTGTTATGTTCACCGTCTGCAGCAAGTCGTGCACAGTTTGTAAGCCACGTTGAGCTGACACTATGCTTTCCATTGTTGACTGGTCGGATGCAGTGCTCACAACTATCTCAGGGCATTTCTCAACAACTTTTTCTCGCCTTGCCTTTATCATCTCCCAAACTAGCCACAACAAGCAAATTGCCAACGCCTTACCAATCCATTCCCTACACAAACCGGTTCATGTCAGTGGCAGTTGCCAAGTTATGACGTACAGATGCCTTCCCCCCCTGGAGTGACTTGTAATGACACAGCTGTTACATTTAATTACCGTAAAGAGAGTTTCAAACTTACTTGTAAGCGACTGCCACGACAGAAGCAATGGAAACGATTGTTGTTGCAGGTCTTTCCCAGAAGGTAAGTTGCTGAAGCCAAGCCAATACATGCCTCAATGGTTTTAGTAGCTCCTACTCAGCAAAAGTCACACAACTATATGTTAGAAATAACAATGAATTATACAATTACTTCAATCATATTTATTTTATTTGTTTTAGTAACTTACAAAGAGGACCATGGCACTGTCACTGATTCCTTCTTGTTTAAGCGTGTCAGTAGTCGATTTCGCTAAATTGACTTCCTTAGCTTCCTCTCTTACTTGCTGAATAACATTTTCTAATGAAGTGAGGTTCTCGGGCTGACTAGGTGTTGCTTCCGTGCTGACAGCTTCTTTTGCCCGTTCTAAATTCACCTCTCGGATTGTTTTTGAAATTGCTGACATGTTCAAGCTCCGTAAAATCGAGCTAGCGCTGCACGGATGTCCACTGCTCACCTTATCCAAGCTACTGGCAAGTTCTTGTACCACAAGATCTCCTTTAGGTAACTCGTCAAACAAAGAAAAAATCAAGAACTTGGTTGGTTCGGGAGGCGAGATCCTTAGCATCTCTCGTGCAGCATGGAGTCTGATGATTGCTAGTATTGATCTTGCATGCATCTCCCACGTTTGGATTGGGGAATCCACTTTGTATTTTGATAAAAACCGATGCAACAACATAACTTCCTTAGTAAGTGCAAGCCAATGGTCTCTTCTCGTCGAGCTTGTTATCTCCGGAAATTCTAGTACAATCCCATCGGATCTATATATGACAATCATTTAAAGAGGAAAACACCAAAAAGAAAAGTGAAGCAACTAAGATAGGCAAAAGACCATGACGAATTAAATAAAGTAAAGCAGTAATGTGTTACATACAGTTCGGGGGACTCGTAGATCATAGCCTTGTCAAATAGTGGAGCGCCCCAAGGGCCAGTCGCAGCTGGTTTTAAACTATGCTCCACATCCTTAGAAAGATCAATTTTTAGAGCATCTTGATAGGAAATCACTCCAGCAGTCTCAAAGTATAACGCGTAATTTGTCAGTGTAAGCCTACCTAAAAGAACAAACATATCTATTTTCAAAATAAAATTTGATATCGCAAAGAATTTGGCATCAGAGCGTCTCACCAGGCCAACTCGTTGCTCCTATATGTCGGACAACACGTTGAGAGCCTGTGGTCCCCTCCACGTGTAAGATATACTCATCGTCTGCAAATTCCACTCCAGTAGGGGAGGTTTGTTTCTGCAGATGTTTTATGCATCTACAGTTTGAAGAAGCATTCATTATGTGATGATATATTAACACAAAAGATGCATCTAAAAAATGTAATTAAGATGATTATATTCCTACTTGTCTACTTCTTTCAGAAAACGGTCATAGGCAGGGAAATGAAGTCGATGAGCCGTGGGCGCTGTTAAAGTTTCAAATGTAAATCTTCCATTAACAACATCTGCAACTAGTGGGAACAGTGATCCTAACCAAACGAACGCGTCTTCACCAACATTTGGCTCGTTGCTGACCTGCATTATGAAAATGACACGTCCAATTCCACACACACACACACACATATATATATATATATATACCCATATATGACCGTAATAAATACATTACAAGAAGAGGCATGATGTCGGAGTAGAAGAGCGAAACATCGTCCTGAGGTGAGGGTATTGCAACCGCTTTCCTTTCGTCTTCATTCCCCTTCGCAATGCCTTCCTGAAATAAAAGAGGTCCAAATTAACTGAACTTGCTATTGAAATATTTATTTGTTATATATATATATATATATGCCAACTCTGTGAGTGGCGTGGTCTGCTGGAGTTGAGGTGGGAGTCTCCCATGCCAGCATCATGTCAAATGTGAGTCTACTGAAGGACCCATCGCTTATCTCTTGTTCAATATTTGTAGATACGACGCTCAGAGCCTTAGATCCGCAAAACTCAATCAACTGCCTCGAGTAGTCGTCTATTACAGACCCCAACCCCGCCTCGAAATCCTCTACTAACGTCTCAACAGAGCTGCCTAGTCTCCTGTAAATTGTGATATTACGCAATTAAGCGTGATTCACTGAATTTTATTACGACAATCTGAGTGACACCAAACGCGTGGATCGATGTGGAAACCGGCCTCAAATATTACGCTTTTTTTTTCTTTTTCTGAATGGTCGTCTGAGGGTTATAGAGTGATACGAGACGAGGGATCAATCGACCGCATAAACCAAAACGTCAGACGTACCCATAAATTCATCAACATGGAACTATGAAAGAATCACGAAACGAAGCAAGAGTGTGAGTGAAGCAGTTACAGAGCACATGCGGCGACTACTTCGTTGGCGACGGTGGATAGATACTTCCTCTTCATCATCATGTCCCTCACCGGCTTCTACTTGTTAACGATATCGATTTCCAAATCTGAGCTTGATGCGAAAATGCAGTAGAGGTGGTTTCGGATGAACAGGTGTTGTCCTCTGTTTAAGGAAGACGATGAACTGGTGGCACTCCTACACTGTCGCCGCGTGTCATTCATGCGGGACTCCATGCCACCTTCGTTTTTTCCTTTTTCATAATTCCGTGTTAGATTTAATACCAAAGTGACCATGAACTATTTTTTTAAAATATATTATTCAAAATGATGTTGAAAATTAATCATATTAAAATACAATTTCTTTTTAAAATGATATGTTAAGTAGGGAAGACTCATGGGTGGACTGCGGGTGCTCTCACTTAAAAACGACGTTATTTTACTTTGTTTTCATTAAAATACTTCACTTTTTTTTAAATTTAATGAATATAACAGTTCATGTGATGAACATATCAGCTCATCTGATTAACATAGCAGCTCATCTGATAAACACAACAGCTCATCTGATAAACATTGTAGCTCATCTGATGAACATCGTAAATATGAATGAGTGTTTTAATGAAAACGATACAAAATGGCGTCGTTTTCGAGCGAGAGCACTCACAATCAGTGTTCTAAAAATCCCCGTTTCGGACCGATTAATCGCCGATTAATTGCTAGGCGGTGTTGAAACGTTCCGCCTAGCCGCCTAGCCGATTAATTGTTTAAAACTTAATTTTTTATGAAAATAATAGTTTTTAAACATATATATTTATAATTAATTATAAAATTTATAATTAATATAATTAACTCCGATTAATCCCCGCCTAGCCGATTAATCGCTAGGCGTTGTGTTCACCGCCTAGCGCTTTTTAGAACACTGCCCACAATGCACCCAAGAATTTATGCTTAAGTGTTGATACAAACTTCTCTTTTTGTTTTCCTTTCTTTTAGGGGGTAATTTGATGCTAATCCAATTCTTTTTATTTGTGGTTTCTACCTCTTTTGACAAATTTGGCTGGATTGCCATCTGAGATATCCGCAAGATATTATCTCGTGTTAATTTTATTTTTGGCGATTTTCCCCCGAACTAACTTCATTTCCTGTTTAGCTAGTTTCAGAACAGTCTGAGCTTTAGTCTTTCACGCATGAAAACACTTTTGTTCTTTTCTTTAGTTTATAATACATGACCAAGGTAATGTCAATCCTCACTTCATAATAGGGACTTAACTGGTACACTCTTACGCGCCAAATATAGCTTATTTGTCTTTTAATGTTCAATCTGCAATTATAAGTCAACATCTTGAAATTATGTTTAGGTGTCAATAGCTTGTTCAAACATAGTTTATATAACCAAAAGCTGATTGATTGAGTACTGAAAGGAATACCAGACTCTAATCGAGCTTATGATCTATTAAATGCAGTGGCGGTTCTAAATTTTTTTGGAGGTCAAAATTACATAATCAATATTTTGGATCAAATTTAGGAGTGGTGGGGCAGCCAACCTCCGAATACTTAAAAAATGTTATATGCAAAAAAAATAAAATTATATGCATAATTTTAACTAAAACTAACTAATGCGAGCTCGTCCAATAAATATCTCTACTTTCATAAATTGTTGTAGGAAAATAAATCTCTTTCATATCACATTACTAATTATTTACTAGATATTTATATTTATATATTTTAAAAAATTTACACATGCTCCAAATTTAAAAGTTATAATCATAATACTCGATCCTATAATTCATTTTTGTATATAATTTGTCTATAAAGTTATATATAAACCATAGTGATGACATGCCTACGACTGTCGTATCAAAAGGCCTAGCTTCATTCCTATCTTTCTTCAAACAAAAGTCTGTCTCTAGATGATTCTTTTTCTGTCAGAAGAAAACTTGCTGACTCTTTCCTATGATAATACTTGAAACAAGTGTGATGATTAGTCAGTTCAAGTACCCGTTCTGCTCTTTCTCTTCATCTTCTTTATCTTCATCGTAAGATTCATCAAAAGAGCAACTACCAACGGAGTTTAAGGGCGGTATGCTCGGTCATATCTCTAAATAGACAACCTCTACTTCTCAAGCGCCTCTTGAACACACTTCAAAAAGAGCTATAATATGTGTGCTTCCCATTGATCCTTTATCCACAAACGACTACGACATCAACTTGCGTGATCAAATTATGTCTTCTAAATTCTCTCATTTTGCTAGATCTTTTGAAGATACCTCTGAATGTTCTCAGAAAATAGCACCTGCTATTATCATAGACGCAATCTTTTTAGAAATCTTAAAGAGATTCTTCCTTCACTTGAGTCTCGCCGGGGTCGCTCATTTCATTTGACTGTGATGGGATCCTAACTGTCATAAATAACCAAGTTGAAGATGATGATGACTCTTTAACTAATAAAGAAGAAGAAGACGAAATCGTCTAGGACTTCTCCAAGGTAGCTTCTGACATAAAAAAACTTGTCTTCCCCTTCCAGGCTACTCAATAGTCCGAACCACTCACTTAGGCAGTGTGCTAGAGTGAAGGAGTAGGGTTGCTTTATTGAATACAAGGTCTTTTCAGCCAAACCATCAATTCCTCAAAGAATATGAAACTATCAAGTCTCGCAATAAATAGCTCAAAACATCATCGAGGAGAGGAAGAAAGATTTGAAGATACATAAAAAAAGGAGTCAGAGATTTCATGATGGTTCAAGAGATATTGGCCAAAAAGGAGTAGAGCTAGCATTGAGAGAAGAACGCATTGATAGAATATCTTCTTTATGAGAGGTCGAAAACACCATCCTTCTGAATCCAAATTCTCGAATAAGTGAATCAATCACCTGGTAAAAATTTGAAATGGAGATAAATTGATATGTGCAAGCATTACTATAAAAAAACTAAGTGAATATTTGTTCTGTTTTTTATGTTTTTTCCCAATTAATTATCCTTAAATTATTGCTTTATTGTCTCTCGATATTTAAGTGGGCCAATTCAACTTTTTTAAACTTTCTCTATCACTACCTTAATAATTGTAGATTAAAGTTGTTGCACAAATGTTATGAAATTTTTTGAATTACACTGACATTTTTGGTAAACAATGAGATTTTTTTAAATTAAAATTTTACTTAAAATAATTACTAACTCAGTTTTTATAGCCGGTGAGACAAAAGAACAAATCTAAAATGACAAACATAAGGGGACATATGGTACTTGAACAATCCACAAGGTTTTCAACAGAAGAACATAATGTCTATGAGTCCTTATCCAATTTAATTGGTAAGGTTGGAAGCTGGAGGTGCTAATGAGGTTACAAGTTCGTTCTTCTTGTTTATGTAAATGTCGCTCAAGCTGGTAGCGGTCATTTCAAGACCAATCATTTATATTTCACTGGCTCCATTTGGCAATTCTTCAAAAGGAGTGCCCATTTGAAGGTTGTCAAGCGCAGCAGTCACGTCTTCCACTCCATTATAAGACATAGGATGATGCTTTCCTTTTGGCCACATTAACCCTGGATCACCAACATAAAGATTCAGCCCTTGGCGCGTAGCAGCCAATATGAAGTCCACTCTTATAATTGTTACCTGATCCTAATTTAAATGGTAAATAGTTTGTTGAACCAGGACAACTATATCTCTGGCTATAAGATGGAATCCTCATGGCTATAAGATCTTCTTGTAGCATTCTATAGAGCCTTGGCTTATCAGTTGGGTCAACATGCTTCAGACGATAGTATAAGGGCACATAACCTGCTCTCATTATAGACGTGAATGAGCGGTTAGGGATCACCCTACATTCTCCATGTCTTGACCCTTGGTTTTCCACCCGCTTCAAAAAATGCCTATATTTCTTTTAAAACAAAAATAAAAAGAAATTGAATAAGAGACTCATTTTAGCTTTACATATTATTTTTTATACTCTAGCAAACTAAATATTGCTGCTCAAAATCGAATAAGCTTTCTTAATTGTATATTTTATTATCCCTTAAAGTACATGTTTCATCATGTGGTATCTCTTAAATTTTAGAAAGATAGTAATACCTGCAAATGGCTCACAACATTTGCCCTAGTAAGACCTGCTACGTTCATCACCTCATGAATTTTCTTCGGCTGAGCTTCTAAATACAATACTCATAAATTGAGAATGTTAATTCTCCAACTTAAATTGATATGAAAAAATTGAATGATAGATTAAAAATAATACAATGATATTGAGCAAAAAAAAGCTGGCAACTATTGAAACTTACTTTCAAGTCCAAGAATGTCAAGAGCACATAAAAACTTGTTATGGAGCTGAGTAGTCCAAACAAGTTTTGGATTATTCCCTGTCCTGGGCACAACAGGTAGAGGGGCATTATTATTTACAATGGCTTCTCTAATTTGCATACCATCTGCATGTTGAACACATCTTGTGTTATACATCTTCAAAGGATCTTCAACAGCATTAGAATTGCCCTCCCACAACTGTGTGGCAGCTCCAGAAACTGCAATGAAATGTGGATCACCTGGGGTTGATGATCCACATGATGATCCGCCAACATCTTCACTAAAATTTTCAGTATGGTCGTTCATAATTGCTTTGCCAGAATAACGGTATATGAACTGCCAAATGTTTTTTAATTCAGCTGTTGACACTGGTTTGTGCATGTACAAGACTGCACCACCATTTAGTCCCCTTAATAATGTGTGAGTCTTGTCATCTGCAGACATCACTGCCAAATATTTCTAAGAAAACTTACTAGATTGCTATAACATAAATATACATAATACTTAGCGAGCTAGCAATAAGCATCTTGTAAATTAATAAAGTTCCACATACTTACAAAACACAGGGATATTAGGGAACTCTACAATGATATGCTTTTGGAGTTCAAAACCATTCATTTCCGGCATGTGCACGTCTGCCACCACACCGTCAATTGTCACATCTTTTTCAGAATAAAGAATTGACAATGCCTCTACACCATTCTTTGCAAATTCAACTGATAAATGAAACATATAAATTACATAGGCAAAGGATTGTAAAAAATTGTTTGAATCATGTGAATAACCTTAAATAATGATAAAAGAATAATACAATAAGCCATATTACACAATCAATACTCTTCTTAGCTAACAGTGGAATCCGAATTAAGATTATTCCAAATCAAAAAATTATATTAGCACACTTTTTAAATTAGATCCATTAACTGACTTAAAGCTTTTTATAAATGGATGTATAAGTAAATATATGTGGTACAAAAGTCTTATATGATACATGTTAACATAAGATTTATCTACTCAAAGCATTCTTATAGTTAAAAATGTAATTTTTTTCTCATATTATGTAAAATAAACGCGCTTGCGTATATAATCAGTTAATGTATAGCTAGGTGTATGAACTTTTTAGTATTTTTAGATTTTTAAGATTTTTGGGTTTCATGATTACAAGTTTTTAGCGTTCATAGGATATTTTGAAAAAATCTCAAAATTCCTAAACTTAAAATCTCCAAATCATAAAAGAGTATATCTGTTTTTTTAAAATAAGTATTAAAAATATTCACATATTTAATAGCCTAATATTTGGAAGATTCTGCGCAGAAAGCCTTTTGACATATTCAATTGATGATTCTCATATTTTGAGAGAACTAAAACTTCAATCTTAGCCTAATATGAGCTTCGATGTGAAGATTTAATGTTCATAAACCTAAAAATTTTGATTTAATGGGCCAAAAAAATTCAAAGTTCAAATGTTTTTTAGCCTAGGAAGTTGAGACTTAAGAGTGTTGAATTATGAACGTTTGGATCCGAATTGATGGAGGATTAAGGGATTGTTTTTAGTTGTTTCCATATGGTTTATGAATGATTTGTCGTGAACTCAATTTATACTAAAAACTAAAAGTTAATTTTATCCTCCGCTATATTTTCACTAATTTAAAAAGAATGAATATTAAAATTCACATGCTTATCATGTGATCATGCATGATGGTTACTATAAAAGAAAATATTTCTAGAAAATGTTCACCATGATATGTGTCAATGTTCACCATCGATGGCCACAACACTCAATAAATTCATAAATAAAATTTAAATGATCACAGTCATACTGTTGATCCCCATTGGTAATGACGAAGAATCATCTTAGTCATCATAAATGTGAAAGTTCATAATAAAATTCTAAATGTTTAGCAAAACTAATTGATGGTAAACGGATCATGCACCAATGTGCATTTCCACTAAAATTGATGTGATGATCATATATCCATTGTGAACATTTTTGATGAATTTAAGTGTATGATACTACTAAACATTTCAATTAGTGGGTGCGTGATGACAGACATTTTGTATGAAATGCATATATAGGGATTCAATGCACTGTAAGTAACTTTATATTGAGAATTAAAAACTATTTTAAATTTTTTAGATTTATTTCATTTAATGGTTGTGATAAATTTATTAATTTCCACATGCGTAGGCATGTGTCATTCACCATGCCTTAAGTAAGCTTAAATAAAAATTTTTAAAATAAATTCAATATATACATGTCAATTCTTAGTCACCGATGATAAAAATTGGCGACCACCACGATACGAAAAATATTCATTATTATGCACTTGTCTAATGAAACGCTCACTAACACCTAATGTATTTCCAATTGAAATATTGCAAGCGGGACTACTATAAGCAGCATAAAAGAGAATGCTCACCATTAATAAATGTCTGATTTATTTCTTATCATTTACAAGAATATTTATAATTACAATTAAGAACATTTAAATTTGTATTGAATACTTTAGGTGGTGGTAATCATCAATTGTTTCTGTCAGAGACTAACTATACAAGATGTTGAGAAATAAAAATATTTGATTTATTAATATTCTAATTATTAATTTGATAATTTAATTAGTGTTTCTTAGGTTATGGACATATAGAAAATCTGTGTCTATAATTTTAGGCTAAGGATCTCTAAGAACAATATAGTCCGAGAGAATTTCAAGTCAAATAATTTTTTTGGCAATGAGAAAAAAATTAAAAATCTGAAGTCAATACTATGAGAATCATGTCAGACACAATCTTTAAAAGAAGCAAAGAATAATAAGAATTAAGCATACCCTTTGAAGCAGATGATGATCTAATGGTAGAATTTGATTCGAGGAAGAGGAGTTCAAGTGGGCTAAGAAAATTAAGATTTTCATCAAGATTATCTTATCTAAGTGAGGTCAGATAAAAATATTTTTCTTTTGGTTAAAATCTTCTAACAAATCTTTAAATATTTTTATTGAAACCTAATCAAATATTTATAGTGAGTGGATGGTTAGAGTTTCAAGTTCATAAATGCACCTATTAAGATATGATTCATGCACTTGAACTTCAACAATCAATTAAATAAAAAGTTTTAATTAAGATTTCATGGGATTTTAAATGTCAAACTGCCATTTTTGGACGGAGCTAAGGCCCCTCTTATAGCCTATAATTAATTTTATTAATTCTAAGAGATTAAAGATAAAAAATAACATGAATACATGGTTATGCAAGTATTATATTTTATTTTAAAAAAACTTTCTTATTAGTCATGCAGAGCTGTAAAGGGATTCTAACAATAATGAGCTACATGCCTCTAGAGGGATTTAAACCCAAAACACTTAGTTTTAAATCCAAGTGCTTACCATTTCATCTAATCTTTTTTTCAAAAAATATTATTATAAAATTATCAAGGATTGACTATTAACAATGATATTTTTGGTAAGTTTTTACTTTTTTATTTTTTGTGCGAAAAGAACATTGAAAAATTTCATTCTTTTGATCTTTAAAAAGAGTATTATTAATTAAAACTTTTGGATGAACTTTAGCAACCAGATTACAAATTTTATAAAGGAAATTTTGTCTTTAAACTTTTATATAAACTTTAGAAAGTAAAATTGAAATATTTGAGTCATTGAGCTTTGAATGTTTAACTTTATAAAAAACATAATTATGGGTTTGAAAAATAAAAAAAATGACAAAAAGATTTTGATTGTAGTAGTTAAAAGAAAGAAATAAAATAAAAGTTCAAAGAGAGAATGTGAAGGAATTTACTTAGACAAGAGTTTTTTTTTATTTGTGAAGGAATTTACATGCGATTGGTCATTCCAACTACGAAAATCAGAACATTGATCGTATCTATTCATTTAAACATGAATATTTTTAGAATAAAATTTTTTAGCCTCAGAATAAGAATTAATCCTTAATTTTGGCAAAATAAGGAATTCTTAGTGAAACCTGGTTTCTCAAAATGTGAGATAGATAGAATACATATCATTTGTTACTTGTCTGACTATCACAATTGAAGATCTTGATTTGAATAGGGCAGTAGCTACTCATAAAGAAGCATGTAGAACGAAAAGATAAAAAAAAGATCGTCCTAATATTTCTCATTCTAAGTTCGGCCCATGTTACTGAGAAAAAGGAATACGAAAACTAAATATATGAAGGAGATTTGTGGTATTTTAATTGAACATGACTTTCAATCCAATTATATTTTGCGAACAGGAATATACAAAATATGTTTAGCGTGCATATGCAGCAAAAATAAGAGTGATTAAAAAAGAAAAGTAATTTAAAATAATGAGATTAGGAGAGGTCTCTACAAATAATGACTCTCACCTTCATATTTCCATGCATTGAGTATCCCACCGATAACTTTGGAGCACGTATAGTCATCGTCCACCACCAATATTTTTAATGGTCTCAACATCTGTTCAGTGGAGTAAGAAAAAATGATGACTAGTGAACATCGATCGTCAAATTTATTAGACTCACTCGATTGAGAAAGATTGAAAAAATACACAAGTAATACCCTTTTTTTCCTTTTCAGACAAAGAGGCTCAAATTGATCTATTAGATGTGAATATAACGAATATCAACTTTCTTAGTATTTCTTTTATAGTGTACAAAGTTACAAATTTATATAAAAATAAGTGTACTCTACTTCTAAGAATTAAATATCAAAATTAAGCTATTCGAATGATGTTTCGAAAGTAAATATACTTTTGCTCTAAGAATTAAAAATAATATATTTACAATTTATATAAATTCTGAGTTACAGAAATTTACTTAAATTGAACACTAAAAACATCATTCACATTTATTAAATCACATACTTTCCTTATGTAAAGTGATACATAACTCAAATAGGACAATCAATTTGATAGTATATATTTAAAATATTATAAGTCATAGTTTACTATATAACAACATTATTACTTAAAAAGAGAATAAGTTTTTTTATATAAGATCGTGGTTATTTACTAAATTTTTTATATGCATAAATTTCAGTTAGTAAAATATATCAAATTATATAAATATACTACAAGTATAGAGGGGTTATGGTGTGAGTTGTAGGCTATGGACCGTAGGGCTTATGGCGGCAAAATGGGTGCAAGTTGTTATAGCAACTGGTACTAAACATGAGTTAGATTCCTTTGACATGCGAGAGATTAGGCATTGGAAAAAAATTTCAGTGGCATTGGCAGTCTAGGATAATTTAATTTTTTTCTTATAAAACTCAATTTATTAATATCACAATGGTCTGGAGACCAATGACACAAAGTCTACAAAAAGTAATGCCTCGAGGAGGCTTATAAGGATGGCTCGGGGAGCCTTAGAAGGTTGGCTTGGAGAGCCTTAAAAGAATGGATCGGAGTCCAGATATATAGTGACATGGGTTTATTGCTGGAGGCCGAGGGCTAAGGCGCCTCAGACTTATTAGGTTGAAGCCGGCTTGGCAAAACAAATGAAGACACACTAGCATGTTATGCTGGAAGGGTGATTGGGCGCAAACTGTTGGGGGAGAGAGCAAGCTGCTTAGCATGCTAGGTGATTACTAGGTGAGTGGGCAGAAGGGCGAGAAGGCGAGCTACTGGTGAGTATGTAAGTTGTTAGGTGAGCTAATATGCGTGGAAGGCGAGCTGCGGAGCTAAGCATGCGAGGGGAGCACAACATGCGGGTGGTGGAAGTGCTAATTGATGGGATCGATCGGAACTCGAGCGAGCTGGATGAGCAAGCTGGGCAGGCAGGATGCTGATGCCTGGCTAGATTTGTAGGGAAGGCAAGCTGGGCGACAAAAGAGATGAGGAAGATAGGCCAGACTGAGCAACGACCAACATTCTACTATTCCCTCATCGATGACCGAGCCATGAATCGGCCAAGATTCCTTGGCAATTTGAGGCAGGCCTAGGACAGGTGCTTCACTGAGGTGAAGGGCATCAGGCGGGAACCTAATGAGGCATAGGGGGTTTGGTGGACAGAGAGATTCCAAGCCGACTTGGTGGAGGTGGCCGAAAGAACACAAAAACATTAAGTTGGCCGGGCCGAAAACCCACCTCTACCAACCGACCAGCGCGGCAAACTGGCAGCCACTCTGGTAGGCCGATTGAGGCACCTGCTATAAAATTCAATGGAAGAGAGGGTTGATAGAGACGATTTTAATCTATCGAAGGGAGAAAACTTCCCAGACTCGAATCTCATGGTGCCACTAGCTGGAGGAGTGCTAGAATAAAAAATTAAGAGCATATCTGGACTAGAAAAAGGCATGCGCATGAGCCGTAGGCGGCCAGCACGCAAGCAGGACCTAATCCGCTAGATCTGAGTTAGGGCTCCTCAGATCTGACAAATCCAAGCTATAATCCGAGCAACTGGGGCGACGTCCTTTAGATTGAGCAACGAGGTGGGCTGGAGAACACCCAAAGCCTGGCCAGAGTGTCAAGCAGTCTCCAACCTGAAAAATATAGATCACCTAGGGAGAAGACTCCAGGCGGAGGAGGAGAATGCACCACGGGTCACACGGACAGACCTTCGATAGATGACATAGGATGAGACTGCATGCTTGAAAACCAACACCAACATCCATCAGATCTAGACCAGGAAATAGCACCGAGCATCTTAGGGAGAGGAGACGTCGGCTAATGCTGGTCGATGCCCATCTGCAGAGAAAGGTGTTGAGGCTGAGGGGGAGGGAGAAGGATCAAGAGGAGGGGAGGGGGTTGGGTCAGGAGAAGAGAGAAATGCGAGGGGAGGGGCCTCAACTCTGCCCCATACGTGGATCTAGAGTACATGCTCATGAGTAAGATCAAGAGGCTTCGGCCTGATGTTACAAAAATATAAGGTTTCATCAAAGCCAGATGGGGTGAACTGATCATCTTCATATGTCTTCTTTACTAATTAACCTCTTTCTCTTCAATATCTAATTGCAAGAAAACATGATTGAAGTATTAATTGGGGCATGCTTCTTCAACAATAGCCCATTGATGTTGAAGAAATTTCACTTACATGACAAAAACATTTGATGAAGAGATAATAGTGCAGGTTAAATTCTCTAGATTAGATCCTTTGTTCTTGAATTCTCATATGTTAAGCCTAATATCAAGTGCTTTAGGAAAACTATAATGCTTGGATGCAATTAAAACATCCAAATACAAAATGAGTAGTGCAAGGATTTGTGTCGAAGTTGGCCCAATGTTACACCTATTACTCATATATAAATCCTTAGACCAGAGGGGTAAATTTGATCTTGGTAATAATAACTATCCAACGAAACCTCATATAGAAAAAAGAAAGATCTGCAATATGATAGATTTGATAAGCGAAAGCATTTGTGGGAAGTATAAACACAAATAAGTTTGAGGTCTTAAAGAATATTGTGCAATCTACTGAAAGCTGAGGTAGACGGAGGAGGTAATATCAAGAATAAAAATGACACTATAATAGAGTAGCACCAAAATTCAATGACGAAGGATAGTATTCTTAGTTCGCCACCAATATCTCAGAGCCCTTTATTTATCCCAATGGTTAACATTTTATACATTACACAAAAGGCAAGCTTAGTTGACAATACCAACAAAAAATCAAGGCATAAGCTCAATAAGGAAGCAAGGAAGAAGTTTGAATAATACTGAGTTTGAGAAAGCCATCATAAATGTACTAGAAGAGAAAAAATAGATTCGAGGATCATATGTTAGATATGATGAAGTGGTTTGGGATCCACTGTTCCACACAAAGAAGGTATCCCAAACTCAAATCATAAATAAATGTTTTGTTTTTAGACTACTACGGGGTTTAAACATAAGACTAATTAGCAAAGGGTAAAAACTTATAAAGCTACAAAAATTTGATCATTGTGTTGTAATAGAAAAAGAAACAAAATGCTAAAAAAGTAATGAGTAAAAAGAATATGTACTTTTAAGATGCCTGAGGGATTGAATAGCTTGGATAATTTTGACTACCACCATATAAGAAGAATACTAATATGCTAAAACCCTAAGTCCCTCAAATTTGCTAAAGTTGAAGCTGCTTCTTAATATATTCATATGAAAGTGAAGTTCCATTTATCTTCTTTTTATGTCATCCGTATATGACTAACATAATGAAAGAGACAATGCTCCTATATAGACTTCCTTATTGAATTTCGATGCTTTAATGTCTTAACCTTAGCTTATTGGGGGTCTTTAAATGCATATCAAAGTTTGAGGAAAAAATAGATGAGGATCAAGTTTTGGAAAAGGATACTAAAGAAGTTAAGGACCTCTTTGAAAAAACTAATGCTTTGATCACAACCATTAAGGAAAAAATAGGTAAGTTTAATGAACCATATTCGGCTGAGTATCCTCTTTCCAAAAGATTTTTAAAGCTAAGTGAGACATTTGATTCTCTTAATCGGCCGAGTAAGACTTTTTTTTTCCTAGCATATACTCGGCCGGGTATACGTTTTAGATAATATTCAATGGTTAGTCTTAGAGAGAATCCTCTCCTTCTTTAATGAAACTTTCCAAATATTGCACATCAGCATAAAAAGCTCAAATCATACCTTTATTCCTCACTAAGATCATGCCTCCCAACACTTCTAAATGCAAAATAGTGTAGGGTCTCTCAAGTAGGTAGCCAGTGTCTCACTCAACTTGTACATCACCTTAGGATCAGTGATAACCATCCTAAAGAAACTTGGCAAATCCGTAATGTCCAGATACTCCATCTGAATTGCGTTCTTCAAACTATAACTAAAGATCTATCTAACCAGGTCCAAAGGGATTTAGAAATCTATGCCTCCAATACTAAATCTCATAAAGGGCACCTTTTGGTTGGCTTGGTAGTCAACCATCACCAAGAACTCAATAGTGGCCTCCATATCAGTGTGATAGTGGAGGTTAAGCATACGCAGCAATGCCATTCCTTGAACCAACCTAAGAACCCCGATGAATAGCTCAGTCTGTTATATGAACTACCTCTTCATGAATAAGTTGGGCTTCATATGCCTGTTGTGCAGTGCTGAATGTGTTCCTCCAATGATCACTCCCTTGGTGCAATTAATTAAGCTTGGAAAATGTTTAAGTTATGCCTGATTCCTTGTCACTCACACGGTGATTTGCTTAGCGCACAGCCCGCTTCTTACGATAAACTAGTGATTTATGGTTTCACGAGTTCAGCTTCTATGGTTGAAATGGCATAATCTGGTGGCTTTCTACAAATGTGTACGGTGTGTGGCCGACTATGGATAACGGTGCAGGCTTATTGAGACAATTTGTTGGTCGTGTGTGCGAGGAATCCTTCCGAGTGCTCAGTCACCTTTAGTGTCTTGTGGAACTTGACTATTTCGGATTTTTCTGGTAATGGTCCAACTTCTAGACTGCAAAACTTATGCTAAATAAATTGGCTGCGCCAGTGTCATGCGTGCAACAACTCTTGGTTTCTACTCAAAGAGCTCATGTTGACCACATGCAGACTCCTTCTATGGCAGGCCTGCTGCTCTTCTCCCTTTGTACTTGGCATCTGCTCCTACGTAAATAATTTTTCTGTACAAACCCCAAACTTGAACTCGACATTTTCAGTTTGTGTTAGCTTAACTAATAAATGGAAATTCAATTATCTATAAATAAAAAAGCACATTACTGAAATTAAAAATCAAGTTGCCTCTCGAGAAGCGCCTTTGTTTAACGTTGTGGGCTAGACAACACCTCTCATGCTATTCGTGGTGATCTACTTTTTTGGGTGTTAACTGCTTGCTACTACTCTTGCGCTAACATGTTTTGAAATTTCATTATGGACCGCACGTTTGTGCCTCGTTGTCTTCATGAAACTTCTCCTTAGGTCTTTTCTTGACCTCTTTTGAACTTTTCATTTTATGTTTCAGATCAGGTGGCTTCTGGGCAGTAAGCCTTGATTGTTGCGATATTTCTTTATTATGTGATTTTTGATTCGGTAACAAATATGAGAACAGTTTTATCGAGCTCAAGACAATATGATCACTTTTACCTGATAGGACCAATGTTAGGTCAGGTGGCTCAACTCTGGTCTCCTCTAGCTCCTCCTTCTCTAGGTCTCCATATCTCTCTTCCATGTACATGGTGAATGCTCTCTATTTATAAGAGTTGAATATGATCTGTATACCATCTTGTCACCGAATTGCATGGACCTCGTTTCTTTGACCACATCCATCTTAGTTTTAGCTGTTGCAATGAAGGGTCGGCCAAGAATGATGGGTTGATGCTCCAAGGATCTGTCATCTCTCATGTACATAACATAGAAATCTACAGGAATAATCGTAC
>NQLW01000007.1:661528-688176 GCA_002312845.1 Kalanchoe fedtschenkoi
AACCCTCTCTTGAATTCTCTTTAAATAGGCTCTAAGTAGCTTAAGGTTCAAGAAACGAATCTGTGTTGTTCTTTGATGAATATCTTTAGGATATTGTGATTGATAACCGAGTTGTTGGGAGCTGCATTTATGTAAATAAATTTATATACATGTGCTCAATAGCTAGTAGTAAGTTCGGGATTGAAGCACATAGACTGAGTTCTTGCACGTTAGTAACTTGACAACTTTTACAAATAAAAAGACTCAAAATATTGGGGGTTTAGATTGAAAAAATTGTAAGCCTCAATTTTCACACGAAGTAAAGATATTAGTGAGACATGCATGTAATTCAAGTGACTTGACTTGTTAGATTGTTGATCATTGATGCTAGAAATTAAATTCTATTTATAAATTGAATTCAGTGTACGTATATGTATTTATCATCCATAATCATGTGACTAGTCATATACAATTACTCATTCAGTGTACATTCATTGTACCCATAAGCCAATAATACCAATCATATACGTCTAACATGCTGTTGTTGGTGGGGGTGTTGAATGAATGCCTTCAAAGTGAAGCAACAAACCTCGAATATAAAATTCTATAACCGCCACTGGATCAAAGGTGTATACAAAATTTTGGAGCACAATAATGAAATGCAATCATTCAGAGTATGTTAGATATATATAGAGACGACCGATAAGAACTCTAGCAGTAAGAGCAGTTGTGTCCAGGAAGTTTATGAGCTTACTAAAAAAGGTTGAGCGTTGTGGGTGAAAATTTACCCATCAAGTGAGGAAGTGTTGAGTTTCAAAGAACTATGTTTCACTGGGCTATGGTGACGTACTGCATGGTATTGTGATGATGCACTGTGCTCATATATAACACTACATTGCTCTTTTTCACACGATACAACAAAAAGGGGTTGAAAAAGAATTTAAAGCTAATTACTCCTCTAAGTATTGCTGCACAGAATTTGCTACATGATAACTTTGCTTAGCTTCGCTCGCTCCCAGTGCCTCCTTTTTACTGATGTATGTGGATAAAGAATGTGCTCCGAGGTCTGATAATTGCCTGGTTGACACTTCCGTTCACCTCTGGGCTCTGGCTCTGACCACCTGACCGTCATCATCAGCGCCTGGATGATTTTGCGAGAAAGGACCGCTGCTTTATATCAAGCTGGAAATTAGAACTCAGAAGGCTTGGCTGCCGTTGCTTTACTTCTGTCCTAATTTTTTGAGGATTGAGAAGCTCTCATTGTTGAGTTTTTCACCTCACTACATACCTTGTCTAACATTATCAAGAAATCACGAACTATAACAAACAGACGCAGTCCTTCGTCTTTGGCTGCATTGCCATGGAAGTAATCTCCAGTGCTCTTCACCAAAGCCATTATTCGTTTTTCCTCCTCCAGTAAATACATAATATCAGCCTCAGCAGTTTGCACAAAACACTTCAATTTCGAGTGGAATCCACTGTCTTCGTCTATATTTGCCATCTCCCCATTTAGAAAATCCCGAACTTTGATCAGTGAGTGTCCGAACCTCGCAACTGTTCCAGTCAAGCTTTCAGCATCAAGAGATGCAGCCTTTTTGACACTCTCAAGTTCCCCACTCAAGCCGGACACAACCTGAAGCCCAGTTCTACGCAAATGGTCTTCTGACTCATTTATAGGGCCCTCCACATCACCATCTAAACTAACATCAGACAACGCCCTACTCTCCCTACTAACACGCTCTGCTCGAATGCCTTCGGAGCGGATTATCTCCAGAACAACAAAATGCAAGAGTGTAGTCTTCCCATCTTTTCCTTTCACATCTGATAGTTTCAAAAGTGTGTCAAGTTTGAAAGCTTGGGCACCACCACGAAATGTTCCATCATTCATGCGATTGCCAGTTTTGAGGACAGCTTCAAGCAGTTTAAGAAACAGCCTGCTGTTCCTAAGCTCTTTGCAGGCAACCTGATTCAAAAATACAGAGTTCATATTTTTTTACTAGAGAATTTCTGCACGGGACTAATGAAAAAAACACAGATTTGGAGATGCTACGTTAAAGAATGTAACCTCTAAAGTCGCAAAAGATTCTTTGATGGTGGAGGCCTCCTCCTGTAATGAAATCCTAAAAAGCAAAGCTTCTAATCTTTTAAAAGAAAAAGGGATGTCAACTAACGATTTCAAGAAACGCTCTGCTGGCCCAAGACGTGAGATTTCACCAGTGAACAGCCTGAGCTTCAGTTCTTCTTCTGTCGTAGGTGCCATCTTCAACAGAGTTTGAAGGAGCTCAATAGGGAGCTCATTGCCTGAGGTATGAATAGTAGAATATGTTAAAAACACTTCATCAACAAAAGAAAATGTTTAGTTAAGACACTGAGCAGATGAGCCCAAACAACGCATCATATATAATAGATTGGAAAAAATGAACTTCCTATATTGCTAAATCAGTTTAGGTGTTGCTCATTAAGTTTTATATTCTTAAAATCGAAACTGCAAATTCAGTTTGTCCAAAAAAGAACCTGCAAATACTTAAATATCAGGTTCAAGAACCTTAGGAGGATATAGATCAATGTCAAATCCATTTATGATATCAACCATGGGTTTTATACATCCACAGATCAAATGTTTAATGGTTACATCAAAGAAAGAACTAGAAAAGTTGCAAAACGGGGTTAGAAATTCTAGAACTCCACAATAAAGCCGTGAGTTTTGCAACAGATGTATTTCTAAATTCTCCACAAGTTTTGTTGTTACAAGGCATGCCTTTGTATATAAGCTGGAACAAACAATGATGAATACCATGCAAAAAAAAAAAAAGGTAAAGCAGGAGCAAACTTGTATAGAAGAGATACCTTCCAAAAGAACATCCTGCACTTCCTCGGCTGTCACGTTCAGGGCCTTGAGAAGAATTGAGATGTTATGCGACTTCTTAGAATCAATGAGCTGAATATATTGGGATGAAGGATCCTTGGAGGAAGACTCATTATTCCGATCACTTCTGATCTTTTGATCAGGTGGCACATAGCCGAAAAGAGTTTCTATCATTTCCTCATTGAACCTGCACATTGAATCAAATCATATGATTATACTTATTGCTTAATCAAACTGGGGGGAAAAAAAGATAATAAAAATGCAACCTTCAAAATGCAAAAAATAAAAGGTTAAAAAGACATGCGACTTACTGGAAAGATCCTGATTTGATTTGATTCCAAACCATAGAACTATCAGGGCTGGCAAGAACCTTATCCCAAAAGAATGGCTTCAATTTAGTTCTAGGAACATCAACTTCGGTATCCAAGCCAACTTTATTCCCAGTGGTAGCATTAGCTGAATGACTTAATCCGAGAGGCGGTCTAGAACCCACATGTTTTTGTAGTGGTGGTTTTGGAGGTGCGGGACCTCTCTTTGGAGGAGGTGGTGGTGGTGCGCCTCGTCCTGGGTTGCCAACAGGAGGTTTAAGAGGCGGTGGCGGAGGCGGTCCTGGTGGTATAGGCGCAGGACCCACAGACTTTTTCTTGGAAGGTGGTGCGGGTGGTGGTGGTGGTGGTGGAGGCGAAGTGCTTACTTTGATAGGAGGAGGTGGGGGCGGTGGTGCATTGACCACCCTCCCTGGTGGAGGCTTCAATGGAAGATTTGAAGAAAAGTTCGTCGAGTTGGTTGATATGTTGGATGAGCTAGTTGATAACTTATTAGTGGAATCAGCAAAGTTTTCAGATGTTGGAGACTGATTGATTGCTGCACTGATAGGAAAAGATGGAACATAAGCATTGGCTCTCTGAGACGAAACTTTCTCATCCTCCTTGGCCGCTAAGTTAAGTGGCCCATTATCAAGCTTGTCATTGCTAATAAACGAATTCCCAGAACCATACGAGTTACTATATGAAGATCCTGAAAAAAGACATATTAGCATTGTACATTGTTGAAATATAAACAAGAAGAATATAATGATAAAGGACTAAGTATAATACCGACAGAGTGGTCATTCAAGCTTAAGCTAAGAAGGGGCCTCTTGTCATTTTTGTGGTCTCTGGAGCCAGCCGTGCAGCAGCACAAGAAGCACAAAAGTGCTACAAGAAATGTGAGAAGTGCAGTTGTTACAACAGCAATAACCATTGCTGTATCCTTATTATTGCGTTTAGTCTCGTTAGTAGGGTGAGTGGTCGGTTTCTGAAGCGACTTTTTATTTGAGGGAGGTGGCGGAGACATGTTGTCCATATCAGGTCGAAATATTGATGAGAGTGGAGGTGAAGCAAACTCACGATCCATAAGTGTGGAGTCCAAAGGTGCATGTTTAGAAGATTGAATAGGATGAGAAGCCTGTTGATCAACTTCAGAAGATGGAGAAAGCTGCGAGTAACTGCCAAATGGTGATTCTGTTGCGGCATTTGGACACGACTCAGTAGCTAGTTTTCTTCTTGAGATATCATGCTTAAATGGTAATATCTCAAAATATGTGAAGTGCCTGTTGTCTGAGTGACCCTCTTCTGTTGAAACAAGAACTAGAAGTTTTTTCTTAACCAGACAATCCAAAAAGGTTTGTTTCATATGGGGATGCAGAAAACTCATGACTATCTGAATTTTCTCTTTTGACGATATTCTTCCATTCCGTATATGATCGTTCATAGCACAAAAAGTATCTTCAGGGGTACACAGATTGGGATCATTGACAGTCCTTTTGGTTTGCATCAAATCCATCCCACAATAGTTCCATAGCATGTCTGCCTGCATCACTTTAAGACGATTGAGAAAAAAAGAAAAAGACTAATAGCAGCTATATATGATGGATCTAAAATCTTAAAGCATGCTTCACCGAGATTGCAGCACCGCAGAGCAGTATCAGTTTTAGCATAACCGAGTTAAAAGACGATGTATCAAATCATGTACAACAAACACACAATCTAACGCTTCATTTGTAAGTCGGCCCAGAGGTGTAATAATTGGATTAGATGTTGAGAAACTATGGCAGATGACATCTTTGCGATTTTGGGTGAGGGTTTTAGCAAAACACAATAACATTAACCTACAGAAAAAACGGTTGTGAAAAGAGCAAGTATTGCAAATTCAAAAGCAGACAGGGAAGAATAAAAAGAAGAAAGGAAGGCATTGTGAGCTTGAAGACGAGGAGATCAAACCAACTAACGTCAAGTTTAAAGGAAAGGATTACGTATGTGATTCAATGAAAGGAAGCAGAGTGTAGTTAGAATATTTGTACCATATGATCATCCATTTCCCTCATCGTGTAATCCGGTTGAACGCTTCCAAAACGGGTATGAGTCGTCTTCCTACATCCATAGGTTGTTGATGGAGGCAAAGTAAAGAGTAGGATAACAAGAGCAGCTGTGGCAGTGACCAATAACTTCATTTGCTCCTGCATCAGAAATTACAACCACCATAACGCTCCTCTTCATTTGCGAAATGGTTCAACAGCATACGCCCAATATTATCCCCCCACAAAATATATCAAAATGCCTTGATTTTCCTTCTCTGTACCAAGTATTTGACGTAGCCTTTTTTGATGAATAAAAATCCGTTTCCAAATCTGAGCTTTGGAATCAGCCTGCTGGAACCTCTAATGAAATATTGAGTAACAAATACAAAAGAAAAATGCAATCAATAATAATAATAATAAGGCTTAATTTAATGAATGCTCCTTTTCGTACCCTGAGGCTGAGGATGATGATTTGGGGGTAGGGAAAGGCGCTCCATTCTCAGATGGGGACCCATCATTCACATCTCCAGACCTCCCCCAATTTTTTCTGTTTCCTTTTTCCAACGGAATGGCCAAAATGGGATCATCCCCTCCAATTCACATCATCATATCATATGCTTGTTAATGTAAAAGAAAACTATACTTGGGTTATTTACACAACTTGTGCAATTGATCACAAAATTTCTCCATCTGGGTCTGGGTGTATATTATTAATAAAGTTCATATCTTTATGTGCCCATACACACTAATTTCTAAACTACCTATCAACCTCAAATTTGCAATATGTCCTCATATGTTTGTGTACCTCAACAAACACCCAGACGGGGATTTTTTTTTCCCCCCAAAAATGACATGGTAGGATTTCTATAAATAGCAAAATCTTGCCTCATTTTCTTAATTATTAACTTCTGTAAATGCATTTTTTCTTTTTGCTTTCAGGAAATGCATATTTTTTAATTGTCCTGTAATTTTTTTTATTTCAACATAAATGGGATAAACATACTTTAGGTAGTCAAGCGTGAACAAACCTGAGAAGGAAGACTAGAATCAATTGGACTAAACTCTTAGAGGAGCGGAAGGGGGAGGTAATGAATATAGATTGTTGATTATGATTTTTTATTTTATCAGTTTATGATGTTTTTTCTCATTTCAGATTTTGTTTTGGAGTTGTTGAATGGGGTCGGCTTGGGTTGCTGAATTTTTATGGTTTTAATTTTTTTGGGGTGCTATTTCAGGTTTTTTTAGTATATGTGAACTTCATGTATTTTTTTTTTTACTTTATGTATGAATCAAAATAAAGCGAATGAGATAAAAAATTGCATAAAAACTAAAAATAAATTTCATATTATCATTCTCTTTGAGTTGAGAAATACTTTGATATTGAGCTTGAAATATTCAAATTAAATATGAATTTGGAAAGAGATAATTATGTGAAAATAATTTTTAATTATAAAAAAAGTATACAAATGTGCATTTGAAATCATGATTACAAATATAATTTCATAAATTTCAGACTATAAAAATTAAATCCTAAACCCTTTGAAAACCCCTTCACAATGTTTTTAATCAAATGAAAAATCATGATTGAAATGTTCTCTTTTATCACATTTTTAGGGTATATCATTATCAAAACTAAATTGATATTTTTTTTTAATTATGTTTCATATATAAAACATTATAAAAGATTTCATATATAATCACATTTATTATTAAGAAACACGATTAAAAATAGGATGTTTGATCGTGTTACTTTGTTAAACGTGATTAAAGAAGTTAGGCTATGTTTAATCATGTTTTCTAATATGAAATGTGATTTAAGATCTATTTTTAATCATACATGTTGTCATGAAGCGTGATTTAAGATGACTGGGTGAGTAGTCGATTTTCCTCTATTATTTATCATTATTTGTATGAAATGTGATTAATAGTGAATAACACCCAAATTTTATCACGTTTATAGACTTCAAACGTGATAAAAAAAATTTCTGTAAAATCAAATCTGTAGTAATGTTTTATGAAGGTGGATTCTTAGAAAGAATGGCTTCCCCTCTTGATGGCTCTAAAATGTCAACTTCCTTTCACTATATAAAAGCTCCTGAAACTAAGTAGGACAAACCTGACTTAGCAAAGACTAGCAAAAGAAAAAGGACCAAGCTGCAATGGACAGAAGACCTCCGATCAGGGTCAGTACCGAAAAAACTCATCTTAAATCAATGATGACTCTATTTATTGTACGGAATGTAAGAGGATCTTGGAATCAAGGTACTTCGTACTGCCTAAAGTTTCTAATCTCAAAATTCAAGCCATGTTGCTTAAGCATTTTGGAACCCAAAGATTTTAAAACAAAACTGAGTAGATTATCTAAAAAAACTTGGCTATCATTCCCTGTTTTATAATGTAGAAGTTAATCATCGCATAAAAATTTTGTTGTCTTTTGAAGTTGACTTAAAGATAATGCAAGCTGATGATTAAGTTTTCAACACGAAAACTCTTCATATTAGGACAAAAAAGACTATTTTTATGAGCATTATACATGTTACTTACTCTAAGCATGCCATGAGAATAATTTGGGTACTCTTCTATCTTAGAATACAAACATCAAAGACTCTTGGATTGTTGGAGGTGATTTCAATGAGATTTCATGTTGAGATGAGAAGAAAAGAGATACTTTGTGTGATGAAGGTACTATGCTGGAATATAATTCCTTTATCATCTGATCTATCTTGTGGGAGGTCAGCACTTCTAATGATCAGTTTAGTTGTACTAATAATCAGCAGTGATTAAGAAGAATTTACAAGAAGTTAGATAGAATCTTGGTGAATTCAGAGGCTCTCATTCAGGTCCTTAATACCAAGCTCAATGTCATTCCAATGATCCAATGTGATAATAATCTTATGTTAGTCTACAAAAGAATAGAAAGATTTAGACCCTATACTTTCAAATTTCAGAGAATGTGGTGTGATCATGATAATTTTTCTCAATTTTTGGACCAAAAATGGAATAAAGTGCATCACTTTTGAGATCTTCTTAATCTTATTACAAATTTATCCCATCTAAGGAATGCCCTTAGTGTTTGGAATAGAAAATTTTTTTTGTATTGTTGACCAGCATTTGGATGAACTAACTTTGAGGATTCGGTATATAGATGATTCTTTAATACAAGGCTATAATGAGGATGTTTTTAATAAATTGCAAGACGATAAAACATTTCTTTCGGATGTGGCAGTCAAGAAAATATATGATGTTTAAGGATAAGGTTCATTTGTGGCTTAAAGATGGATACAAAAATTCTAAATTTTCCATGCTGTTATAAATGATATAGTTGACATTAACAGAGTTTGTCTGAAGATGGGAGATGGCTCTATGAAGACCCTAAGATCATTAGAATGATGGCTGCTAACTATTTTTCTGAATTATTTAAAGGCCAAAGATATCAAGATGTTTCAGGCTTGTTACAAGCTATTCCTTCATTAATTTCATAAGTTGATAATGCAAGTCTCACTTAAAAATCTAATGAGAATGAAATTGAAGGAGCTGTCTTTGCTTTAAATCTTGTTAATGCTCCAGATCCTGATGGTTTCAATGGTACATTCTATCAAAGTTGCTGGTATATTATTGCAAAAGATGTCGTCCATCACTTTTGGGATCCGGATATTCAGCTACCTAAAGGTGTTTCATCTGCTTCCATCATAATGCTTCCAAAAATAAAAAATACTAGCATTTTAAAGGACCTAAGGCCTATTAGTTTGTATAATTTTAGCCACTTGATTTGCCAAAATCTCGGCCAGCAGGTTAGCATCACTCTTGCCTTAAATTATATTCTCTGAACTAGCTAGATTTATTAAAGGTAAAAGTATTTTTGAAAATATTGCCTTTACCCATGAAATAACAGTTACTTTAATAGGAAAGTCTATGAAGAAAATGTTATTATGAAGCTTGATTTGTGAAAGGATTATGATAGAATTTATTGGGTATTTCCATATGACGTTGTGAGGGACTTTGGATTGAGTGAAAATTGGATCGATCTCATTCTTAGAAACCAATGCAACAGTTGGTACTCCATCAGTATTCAGGGATCATCTCATAGATTTTTAAGGCTTGAAGGGGGCTGAGACTAGGCGATCCAATTTCCCATGACCTCTTCATCATTTTGATGGATGCTTTTAGAAGATAATGAAACCATCTGGTTGAGCAAAAAAGACTTAAGCCATATTTTTGTTCAAGAAGAGTTTAGGCAATTTCACATCTTTTATTTACAAATGATGTTTTGATTTTTACCAATGGTTCAATTAACTCCCTGAAAATTTTGATCAAATTGATAGACAATTTTTGCTCAACCTCTGGCCAACTTATTAACAGTGAAAAAGTAACATTTTCTTGGTAAATAATTATTCCTTGGGTTAGTGCAGGAGGATTCAAAGAATTATTAGATACCAAATTGAAAAGTTACCTTCAAGATACTTAGGTGCTCCTCTTTTCTATGATAAAACAATGATTAAGTTGTTTGACGGCTTGTTGGAGAAAAATCAGCAGAGGATTACTAGATGAGGATCAAAATTTTATCATGGGGAGGAAAGGTTACTCTTATTTCCTCAGTTTTATAATCTATTTCCTTCCTCATTTTATCTATACTTCCAGTTTCAAAAAAGTGATAAATAATCTTAAGAGGTTAAACATAATTTCTTATGAGATGATGGGGCTGAAAAAGGTATCACTAGGCATTTGACATTTGATTACTTCTCCTATCAGTCATAGTAGGTTAGGCGTCAAGAAATTGGAGCAGCAAGCATACTTTTTATAGGCAAAAATGGCATGGAGTTTTCTACAACACAAGTCTTTATGGGCTGTTTTCATGAATTATAGATACAATTTCCTATTACTACTCATTTAGACTCAAGAGTGTGGTATCTTACCAATTTTACATGATGTGGTTCCAAAATATTTTTTAAAGAATGAGAAAGACAACATTTCTTTTTGCAATCAAAGATGGTGGCCGATAGAGGATATAATTATCTCTCAACCTTTAAATTATAAGTTGTCCCTTGCTGAAGTTCTGGGCAATGCTAATATAAGGAACCTTTATTTTAGCCTTCTTCTAAATAAGATTAGACGGCATGTTGAGAAGATGAGCCTTTCACATGAGGATGATAGATTATTTTGGAAAGAGGCAGTGGATGGTAAATTCTCTTCTCAGAGTTTCAGAAAAGCTATTTTTCCATCTTCGGAAGATGAATACAAATGGATAGAAAAATCATGGCAAGTTTGGATCCCTTCTAAGTGTAGTTTTTTTTATTGGAAGTACTTGAACAAGCTATTCCTCTGGATACTATCACTAAGAATTCTCAAATTTCCATAGCCTCCAAGTGTTGTGATAATTACAAGGTTGAGACCTTCAACCACTTTTTTTACAAAGGGAACTGTCATATATATATATGTGTGTGTGTGTGTGGAATTTCTTTGGTGAAATATTTAATATTCAAACTCCTATCACCTCATTTTTCAAGCTGCCGAGATATGAATTGTCAAAGATGGTTGAAGTATGGGAGATTTGAAAATGAAGAAATTTTGACAGATTTGAAGTGTGTTCTAGCAACAAAGTAGTTCATTGAAGATTATTTTCCAACTTCAAAAACTTATAGGTTTCCTCAAATTTGATAGAAAAGCTTCATAGATGGAATCCATTGCATTAAGCTGCCTTCACATTTCAATTATTGAGCCTAAAAGAAAATAGCTGAAATTAATCAAAGTAGATAGAGTTATCTTAAATTACGATGGTGGATGGCTGGGTAACCTGGCTTATGGATGAGGAATTTTTACAAGGCCTGATGATTCTTTTATTAGGACATGGTTTCAAAACTGAACATAGCTCATACAACACCTCTACTAATCTTTATCAATCGAAATTAGGCTCAAACTTGTGACCTTTTTCAGTATTGAGGTTAATCATTTCCAGTGCGATCCCATCAGTGTGTTGAATGCTCTGTAGCGGAAAGGTGAAGTCACATTGTTCTACAATACTCTCATCCAAGAAATCCTTATTACAAATTCACATCTTCCAATTCATCACTTCTACAAAGAAGAAAATCAAATAGCAATCGAATTGGCTAATTTATAACAATCTCAAGACTTCAATCTCCTTGCAAATGCTTCTAATTGCTCTCCAAAAATTCAGCATATTCCATAGAAGATATGGAAGACATTAATTGATGTCAAAAGCAGTCTCTTCATTTTTCTGTGTAGCGCTCTACGCATCTTGTTTATTTTTATTTTTTATTGTAGCTCTATTTTGGGCTAATTTTTAGGCTGGTTATGACTAGGTGTCCTTCCCCTGGCCGCCAATCTTGTTGAACCCCTAAGCGGAGGCTCTTTCTGGTCATTTCATAAAAAAATTATTTTTTCTTAAAAAGCAACAACTATAAAGTAGTTGAGATTGACGAAAACAATAAAATTTTACTAACCTTGCGAGTGCCTACTCAATATTCTTCTTAAAAATCAAACTTGAATTGGAGGAGTTTGAAGGAAGAAGAAGTGGTGAAGGACCATAAATCGGTGAAAATCTAAAAAACTGCCAAATATGATGTTCCTTTCTTTAATCTTCTTCATTTTATGGAACATGAATAAAAATAAACCTTAAAGCCCCATCCGTTAATCTGAAATTGATTTGGATAAGAATCGTTTGGTTAGGAGCTTTTTAATCAGTTTTGAAAGAAAAAACATGATTAAAGATAATGACATCGTTAATTACATGATGACATCTTTAATTACATTTGAGTGTCAGAAACGTGATTAGAGATCCCTTGTATGTATTATGTTTCTGATAGTCAAATGTGATAATAACCCCATTATTTTTTGCACTAAAGAACCACAAGTGCACTCATTGGCCAAAAAATGATGATCAGCACTATCTTTAATCACGTTTATGAATGTCACACGTAATTAAATATGAGTTAAAGATAATTAAAAAAATATTCCAAATTTTTCTATTCACGGTTAACTCTGTAAAAAATATTACTTTTATCATCTACATGTGTGATTATGTAAAATATTCAAAAAATAAAATTTCATATTAATTTCTTTTTGAGTTGAGAGATACTTGTTCTATAATGAGCTTTGAAATATTCAAATTGAATTTGAACTTGAAAAGAAATCATCATATGAAAATATTAGAGATATTTAATTATAAAAAGAATAATTAAAAAATGGTGAATATAAAATCATGATTTTGAATATAACTTCATAAATTTCATATAGTAAAAACTAAACTTAAACACTTAACCCTTTGAAAACCCCTTCACAACATTTTTAGTCACGCTTAATGGAAAAGGTCATGATTAAAATGATCTCTTTTATCACATTTCAGAGTGAAGTGCGATCAAATCTAAATTGATATATTTTAATCACGTTTTTTGTACAAATGTGATAAAATATTTAATTTTTAATCACGCTTATTAAAAGAAAATATGATTAAAAATGTGATCCTTAATCATGATTAAAAAATTAATCATTTTTAATCACGTTTTTAATATGAAACATGATTAAGATTCCATTTTTAATTACGCTTACTTTCTTGAAGCGTGATTAAAGATGAATAGATGAGACACACAGTCATTTTCCTTTTATTAGTCATCACAATTATGTGCATGAATCATAATTAATAGTTTAGAACATCAAAACACGGATGTTTTAGCTATCTTTTATCACGTTCACTTATTTTAAACGTGATAAAAAGATAAACATTATTAAAAGTTGACATTATTTAAATCAAGTATTTAACAGTAATCTTTCGGCATCCAACGAATATAAAAACATTATTTTGTCTCATTTCCTAAGTATCATATATAATGTTCCCATTTTTAAATGCCTAGTTAGAAACAAATTGCCGCAGATTGCTTTTTTGGAAAATTTATACCCATTTTCATTTAGCCAACTTCATTTAAAAAAACATAGAAAGAAAATAAGACGACTGTCTGACCTTCCTTGCTCGTCTTTCCATCGAATCTCGTATTCCTCTCCTCCCCCAAATTCCCTGATCCGATAAGCTTTTTCGTCGCTATTCAATAGCATCCAACCCCCTCATCTGCCGCCTTCTTACCCAGAAGGGTTTTGATTTGTTCTATCAGGAGCCGGACCAGCACCACTTCAGGTTCACACGGAATATGTTTTTTTTCTTTTTTTTTTTTTGGGGTGGAATTCTGCGTGTATTATTAGTTATGTTTGTCAAAAGACTGAGTTGCATCTCATTCGCTTCTCCAGGCTCTATAATTAATGCCATACTCTCATGTGCAGAAAGAAGCGTCTAGCATGGATGGTCTAATTGTGAGAAGAGTCATTCCCTCTGATAATAGCTGCTTATTCAATGCCGTTGGGTATGTTTTCTCATCCTGTCACCATTTTTACTCCCTACTACTGATAGCACCATTTCTACCGCACCCTTCGCCCTTATCTTTCTTTTTCTTCTTCCATTCCTAGATATGTTATGGAACATGATAAGCATAAAGCACATGAGCTAAGACAGGTTTGTCCCTTGTCCTACTATTCAACTGATACGTTTTATGCTTCACCTGTCTTTGCTCCCAAGTGTGATTTAAGTTTCCGTAACACCATTCCTACGTTGTACAGAAACTCCGAGAGCTGCTGCTAATGTTTCTAGGGTGAAAATTCTGCCAATTTGAAAAAAAACTCTTATAATTTTAACTGCTTAAAATTACTAATGGTATGTGTAGAAAACCTTATAAATTTGACTAGATAACTTCGTTAGATGTTTGTAAATAAGAACTATAATATGTCCATCCCATTTTTGCTCACAACAAATAATTGTTTATGAATTTTTCAAATACCAAGTATGAATAGTAAACTTTTTTTTTTTTTTTTGAAATTTAGTATCTTTTTTGTGTTGTATCCGTTTTCTAATAATTTCAGAATTCACGTTTTTTACATATGTACCCGTACTCAGTTACGTACCCACCCCCGTATCCATGCAACATTGCACCCTTCTATTCAAAACTTAATTTTCCAAATTCAACAATCAACAATGTTTGTTAGTTAAGTGAATTCATCCTCTTATCGCACTACGCTCTATTCAAAATTATGTAACATTATATACGCTGAATGGTGAACTTCGCATCTTTTTTTCTTTCTCTTTTTCAAGAATGCGAAGTATATACAACTGGTCTTCATAGATCATCAAGACAGAGTAAATGAAACAAAAACTAAAACCCAAAAACTAACTAGATGTGACAAAGAAAAATAGGAGCACGGATTTCACCTAGCCTAACAAAATTGAGATTTTCTAGTTTCAGCTGTATGTGCCTTTGAAAATGATCATTTTTAATACAAAAACGTGATTCTCCCAATATATAGGATTAAATGGACGTTTTCATAAATGTAAATCTATGGGTATTCTTTGGGGTCACAACAGATTATTTGAAACAATATATTTTAGATTTAGAAGTTAGTATATCTAATATTTCGCTAGACGAATTAGATAGAAGCAGATTATTCTGTTTTATAATTCTATTTATCGTTACACTTCACAATTTCTATTTTATTTGCTCACGTATAAGCTGACATATTGAATCAAAATAGCCGAATTAGTTACATAGGAAAAATAGATGCGAGCAAAGGTCTCTTAAAGAAATTGTTAGGCATCATAGGTTCATCTAAGAAAAGGGACTGACATGTGACACAATTCGGGAAGCGGACATCACAACTTGGTATTGGATTCAGTTGTTATGGCTTATCAGGATAATCGGAGAAATGAGTCCACAACTTGGAGCATCATTTTTCTAAATCCCATAAGCAGTTAAGTCAAGATATTAATGCCTTGGAACATCATTTTTCGAAATCCCCATAAGCAGTTAAGACGATATTAATGCCTTGAAAGACATAGTGCAAGGCTTGCCAGCCTTGCTTGAGTCCCAGCTGAAAGGCAAAAATCAAGGACAGCTTACTACTTACACAAACCAGCTTGTGCTACCCTATGATGTTGTAGAAACTCCAGCTAGGCATGCGCCTTTAACTATGCCTTATTATTATTCTAAAATTGAGCTGGCATTCTCCCGTGGCAGTGAGAATCCATTAGTTCGCGTTTACTGTTATGAGTAGTTCTTCGTCATCAGGGTATTTTGAAAGTCCCTTGGCTGCCTTTCACTTGATTAGGAGTCCAATAATGCTTACTTTGGCTGGAAGTGGAGGAATCTCACTCACATTGAGAGCACTTTAAACCTTAATGTCTCTTCCACTTTGGACCCAAAGAGTAGTAATTTACTAGTTGAACTAGCCTTTCTCTAGCAAATCTGATCCACAGATGATGATCAAAGATAATGTATGAGCTTACTTGCTCGCTCGCACAACATCTGTTAGACCCTTGCAAGAACATGGCTTATTCACAACAGGAGTGCATGATTTCTTATGGGTTGATGCTGAGACGAATCAACCTCCCAATCCTGTTACTTCATTGATATTTGCTCGATCATTTGAACGCAAGCTTCAAGTCACTAGATAATTTGTTCGATGTGGTGTCTGCCCTCAAATCCTCCACCAGCATTGTTCACTATTGCCGGTACCGTCACTTCAAAGGTTTTAGACTCTGGTGGTGCCCTTGCACCTCAGCTGAAGGACTTGTCGCGTGTTAGAATGGCTGCCAAGGGATTTTGACACAATTTTGAGGTTTAGAATTGCTGTCGACTTTGACACAATTGTGAGGTTTTTAGTCATATATAGCTGTAAACCCCTCCTTTCGTGGATGTTTGCAGACCACAGCGTCACTCGACATTGCCTTTGAGCTTGAGGACAACCTCAAGTTTTCAGAATGGGAGTGACGTTATAGCCACAATATATTATTAGAAACTATATTTATTTTTACAAATTAGATAACTATTATTTTATTAAAACAATTAGATAATAACAATATGTTCAATTATAATATTACTGTTACACCTGCCTTCGTTTTTTTCATCCTATATGCTCATATGTTAGCAGATTAGTCTTATTAAAATAAAATTATAAATAGGAGAGTTGAGGATTGTCAACGTGTAATTTTAAGCTTTTATTGTTGTCAATTATAGGTTTTAAGGATCAAAATAGTATTTCAAACAAAATTGCGAAGTCATTTGTTTGCTGAAACCAAATTCTAACTTAACAAGGGTTTATTTATTGGAGAAACAAATCTTAGGACATCGTTTCAGCTAGATATCATTCATAGTAAAATAAAAACACAAATTAATTCTCATCATCAATATTCATGTCAATCCAACGTGTTTTGAGGAAAGACGCAGCACTAGCATTTTAACCTTTAGAATGTAGCACGAACACTAAAAATTATATATTTAGTCATACACAAACAAACGAGAATCCATGAGTTATAAGAATTAAGAGGATTACTCACTCATAGGAGCAACCATTTAAAATATCTTCATAAACATAAGACAACGAGTATAAAAAAGTAGGGAATGAGAAAACTGTTATTGTAATCATTTTTCGATCCAATTTGGTCCTTCTCTAGCTAGATGATCTCTTGATGTAAAGATTGAGGTTATCCATTATTGCCTTGGAACCAAAGTTCGCCAAAATTTGATTTTCTCTGTAGATGGTTAAACTCGATCCAGTACGATCATACACGAAATCATATACGGTCAAGTATGAGGCAAAGAAGCTAGGCCCATATACTCGGTCGAGTATCACTCTAGTGTGTTCCTGTCCTCGGTTGAGTCATGAGTGTAAGGCAGAGAAAAAAATCCACTATACTTAATCGAGTAAAGTGCCAAAACCTATGTGATACTGGATTGAGTATAACTCCATCATTTTGACTCCTTTTAAATACAAATCTTCATTGTTTAGCTCTAAATGCCTTCTAATCATTCTTTTCATTGTTTTGACATATATGAGTAAAACATGCATGAATGACTAATCAACTGATGACAAATGACTAAAATAACTAATAAATAAAAAATAAAATTGTGTAAGTTTATATCCGATATGAATGCTTCACACTTAGTTTTTCTTCGTCCCGACCAAAAGTCAAAAGTATAGAGCCATGAGTGCAATTATTAAAGGAATATACATGATGCTTCTAATTTTGTTTCCCTTTCATCAAACCTCTAGATCATCTTCTTCACCGACTAGCCTATTCTTTACAAGTTTTAAAAATAGTAACTCACTTCCATGAGAATCACAGATGGATTTAGCATATGCATTAAGTTTTTAAATCTCTGGAAGTCTCAAGTGGACGAGGTAGTCTCGATAGAATTTTTATTGTAGATAACCACAAATTTAATTTTTCGACTTTAACATGAATAACTAAACAATATTGTCATGCTTCAAAAGTGCAATTACTAATTTACTGGGACCAACACAAATAAGCAAAGTACTTTCAAGGATGAAACAAACTTCTTAGTCAAAATCGGTAGAGTTTGAAGATCATCTTTCGGACTAATAACAATTTCCATCCAAGTACTATGTAACTCATATTTTGTTCAAATACACTTCCAGTCACACCAAACATTCTTGCCAAACACCTATGTTAGCAAGGGCTAGAACACGCTTAAGGCTCAAAAACTCTTTCCCAAGTCTATAGTCTAGGTATTTAAGGAAAACATTTTTGCCTAACACCTATGCCATTCATAGTGTGGAGATTGAAATTGACCTTTGATTACAACTCATAATTTTTTTCTCAAAAACATTGGCCTTTTGGTCTTGTTATCACTTCATTTTTATTTATTTTAGGGAACTTTTCCTCCCTCCTTTTTAAGGGAATATTTTTTTTGGAGTGATGAGAACCCTCCACACATAAGACTTGACGTTACATTGAAAATAAATTTTAAGATCCTATATTTATTAGCTTTTACTAAAAGGAATCACAATAATCAAAAATCATAATTTGAAATTTTGTTTTGTAAACTTTAACAACCGGTGTCCATTAGATTTGAAAAATTGATCACTTAGATTTAAATCACATCGAAAACAACACAGTGACGTGAATCATAGTGAAGGATGTTTAAATAAGAACCAATGATGTATGCATTTGTTTTGTGTGCTCCCATTTGAACTAATACTCAATCCCTTAAGTAAAGAAGTTTAAATGAATATATGGTGAACAAAAATGAATAATATGTTAGAACTAAAGCAAAAGAAATAGGAGGACCTCCATGTAGAATTGATCATGTTATCGTGGATCAAATCACTAAGAAATGGTTCGGGGAAAATCCAAATTACTAAGAAATGGAGCCTTTAAATGGGTGTATTTCTCCCCGATCAAGATGGTTCCTTTGTAAAAATCCATCAAATGTATTTGCAACAATCAAAGTTACTTGTACTCGTTTAACATCTCATGTCTTCGTTGTGATCTGTTGCAAATCTATCAAAGACTTGAATCCACCAGGTGTTTGTTTGAAGAAGTTAATTGAGTGGTTTGTTGTTGTCATTATTCACAGTAGTGGTTGTTGGGAAATACAGTGGCTCCTTGGCTAATATGCTTCTTTTGTTTCTTAAAAGTTCGCTCGATCTCAGGGTCTGCAAATTGTAAGTGTCAATTATTACTTCCGGGCATCTACAGTGAAAACACACTTGAAGAAAGATAAACACAAAACTAAATAAAAACTAATGGTAAAAACGCAACGAAAAATTTTAAAAAGTTAAGCTAGATAACACTATTTCCTAAATTTTGACAATGGAAGCATTGCCCCACATCAACAGTGTCATTTTGACAGTACATTTTTAACCATATATAGTTGTCAATTATATGTTTTAGGGATCGGTGCATCATGTCAAACAAATCTGGTAAGTGCATTGTCCAATCCGAAAGGAGTGCAAGTCTTGCTCAAGTGTCGCAATCTTTGTGCTTATCTGTCAATTATCGATGTGGCTGTTTAACTTAAACCAAATTCTAAAGCATCAAGGGTTTTTCAGTAAGAGAAACAAATTTTAAGATACTATTTTACATAGCTTTATCCATACTAAGATAGGAAACAACAATCAAGTCTCATCATCGATATTCATGCCAATTCAAAGTTTTTTCTAAGGTAAGGCACCATTGCTAGCCTTTAACATTTAAAATGTAGTTCTGATGCTGGAAATTATATATTTAATTGACTTTTATCAGAATAGCTTCTGCATTTAGGTTGATACAACTTGTCAATAAAATCTTTCTTTCGCCATGATTAACTCTAATGGCAACTTCTGTATTTAGGTCTTTGTGCACCATAGTCTTCGAATAAAGGTAGACAAATTTAATATATATGTTTAAGCTATGGACTTTAATAAACTCACATACGCATCATTACACGACATAGTTTCCGCATTTAATTGGCTTAGGTCATCTTAGTTATGACCGAATCAGCACATCAACCTCCTCCAACTTTCATATTTGTTGGCTGATATACCTTATCAAAAGGTGAATTAGACTTAAACCTGTAGTGGAATTATTTTATTTAACATGCATGTTCCAGTCTTCACATCATCGTAGTCGGTAGTACATAATTTATAAGGTCAATTATGAATATACACATGCCAAATTTAAAAGAAAGTAAAGCAAACATGTTGTGCACTAATTCAATTTTAATGAACATGGCCTAAATAATTGTTGAATAAAACTCTATATTAGATCCAAATCATTCTTTTAACAACAAGACAGGATTCATGGGATCCAAGAATTAAGATGACTACGCACATATAGTAGTAATTTTCCCAACATCTTCATAAGCAAGAGGCAATTAATATGAAGAACAGGGAATGATTAAACAATGTTGTAGATTACATATTGTGTTCTTGTAGTCGCTCTTTGACCAAACTTGATATTCTCCTTCATTAGTTTGATGACCTCTCGATGTCAAGATTGAGGTGTGTTTCTTTGTTTATAGAGAAGGATTAGGGCTTCGCTTCTTGTTCTTTAAGGAATTCTAATTTATAAAAATGATGATGGTTATTTCCATAATTCTTCTGAAGCCGAACTTGATCAAAACTGGAATTTTTTTATAGATGACGATACTTGGTCGAGTATAGACTATAACTCATGCTCAGTCGAGTATGAAGTAGAGAAGTCAGATCCACAGTACTCTATTGAGTATCCGGACATTGCATTCTCCCACTTGATTGAGTGAAAAAAAAGAGAAAAAAAACTCAATATACTAGGCCAAGTCTAATGCCAAGCATAAGCGATACTCGACTGAGTATCACTCTTCGTTGTTGTGACTCCTTATAAGCTTGCATCTTCACTGTTTAGCTTCAAATCCTTCTTAATTCATCTTTTCATTGTTTTGACCTTTTAGAGTGAAAAACACATAAATGGCTGACAGATATATGAGAAATGACTCAAACTATTAAGAAGTAGGACATAAAAAATGGGTAAGTTCTTTGGCGATCAAGGGCCTCTTCAGCCAAATCCGTAGGCATCGTAGTTCATCCAAGAAGCGGGACTATAACATGTTCTACTCAATACCAGCTGGATAGAAGACACCTTTAATTTTTACAAACCTTGGATGATAGATATTATGTGTAGCAGAAATGTGCTAAGTAACTTTTAGAAATGTGCTAACTAACATTTTGTAGCTACCTTAATCTTGCTAGTTCTTTTTCTTTATTCCATGAAAACTAATTTTTTTGTATATTTTCCCAGGTAATAGCAGCTACTGTTGCAAGTGATCCTGAAACGTATTCTCAGGCATTCCTTGGAAAGTCTAATGCAGAATATTGTGCATGGATACTTGACCCTGAAAAGTGGGGAGGTACTTTGTAATTTTTATATCTTTTCTAGCAAAAATACGATGTGGTCATTCTTGACAACATTGAAGACATTCATCTTACAAGATCATTCAACTATTATATATAATCACTTGACGTGTGATCCAATACTTTTCACTGTGTCTTAAGTTGCTAGATATAAGCTTTTTAAACCTTTTCATGCAATGTATTTATATTTAGTTCATTTTTCAAGTGTTATAGGGTTATGCAGAGTTAACCGAATTGTGTTGGCTATGTGAGAAATCAATCTCATTGTAACAGGTCAAAGAACTAGCCAAGCTCTGAACTCATATCTGTCGTTATCTTAATTTTTGCACTGTCCTCCGCCAAGTTGGTGTCTTTTATTTATATTCTGCAACTGTTTTCCATGCTTTCAGTTATGTGTTGTGACATGTTTTTAGCTTGCTTTATTACTATAGATGTCATTGATAAAGGAGGTTGCTATCAAAACTGGTGATATGGTCTTTCTAGTCATTTGATTTGTTTTTTCCCGTTACATAGGGGCCATAGAGCTGTCCATCTTAGCTCAATACTATGGCCGTGAAATTGCTGCCTATGACATCCAGACAACTAGATGCGATATTTATGGTCAGGTAGGAACACCAAATGTGCCATCTGCTTCTTTAGTTTGTAATATTTCAAGTTCGTTTGTAAGTGATTCATCACATGCTTTTCCCTCTCGTGCTGCATGCAAATGACAGGAGATGATGTATGCCGAGAGGGTCCTCCTTCTCTATGATGGACTGCACTATGATGCACTAGCTGTATGATGGCTCCACATCTTATTTATTGCATTTGGTTGAATATATGTTAAGTTTGGTTCTTATTGTCTATTCTGATATGTATAAGTGGTTCTCTTGCATGCGTATCAGCTAATTCATGTTATACTGGTCATTTATCTTTAAGTAGATGTCTCCGTTTGACGGGGCTTCGGAGGAATTTGATCAAACAGTATTTACTGTGCTTCCGGACAGAACATTGGGGTCGATCGATACGCTGGCTGCCAATCTTGTTAAAGAGCAAAACAGGTATTACTCAAGAGTATGCTCCCATGTTGTGATGAGTGCTAGTATTCTATTGCGGAAATTAAGATTCGTTGTTAATATCTGCAATTCCATTGTTTTAAGAGATCTGCTCTGAGCTTGAGTAGTCCAACATTTGCACTCCTTTTTAGCTTTATTTTCTTCTACAGCAAAAGGAAATTTACAGACACTGCAAAGTTTACTCTGCGCTGCGCAACATGCCAAACCGGTGTTGTAGGCCAAAAGGTAACCTAGACTGGTTGAGAACTACATTCACTTCATGAGAGCTTTTTTATATCTGTAATACGCATGTGTGGTGCAATATATGCAGGAAGCTATTGAGCATGCCAAGGAAACAGGTCATGCCAACTTTCAGGAATTCATATGATGTATGGATCCATTGTTGGTAGGGAACCACAACCTCTTTATCTGCTGTACTTGTATTCTCACTGTGTATTCACTTTAATGGTTCAATTTGGGTTCCCAGCTGAGCTGTGTTTCTAACAATTGAGTGAGGGAAACTGTACAATGTTCATGTATGTCATATGATTGGTTAGTTGAAAACACGTTCGATAAATATTACAACCTCATTAAGTGCAAGTTAAAGAGCATGATTTGTCTGGATAGCTTGATCAGATAGTTTGATCAGAAGCAGGAGTCCAAGAGGCTTGATCAATATCAGTATTATCAAGGAAGGTAGGGATATCTTCTGGATCAACCATTGGTTTCTCCTCTGATTCTTCACTTTTGAACAATTCTATGTTTTATGGCCAAAAATATTACAAGTAGCACAACGAGAGGACTTCCATTCATATTTAACGTCTTGATGAATTATAATCTCATTGGGACCATGAATATTAATAACATGAAGTAGCTCATAATCAGCATGAAGTTCAACACATACCCTTGCATATTGCAGTCTTTTCTGCCTAGCAGTGACCCCATCAGAACAGATTGGCTTCCCCAGAGCAGAAGCAATTTTATCAAGAGCTCACCGTCTCCGTAAGCGTAGATTTAAATTAGGTAGCTTCACCCAAACAGGTATAGATTTGGCAGAGTTAAGATTTTAGCTCAGGGTAGGCTGCCATGGCTGCAAAATCAATGGCAAGGCCATGGTCCTTTTTCCATTATACTGTTCTTATTCGCCTTCGATTCAAAGAAAAATAAGAATATACCACGACACTACTCTTGAACTGAGACAATATTTTCATCTCCCCATCTCTTCCGAATATAGTTTTTCATTGTGTAGATTGAGGGTGTCATTCCAAATACATATCCTACGAGGTTAGTCTCATAGTCTGCAATCCCTTTAGACCACGTAACGTCATCCAATTGACCATCGGGACCAAGATCTCGAGCTGATTCTAAATCAAATATGAGACCATCTTCAATTCGCCTATTCCCAGCAACCACTAATGCCCATGACTCCTTAACATGTGGCAAACAACCATCTTCGGACTTATCGGACCTAGTTTTAGTGTGTTGGAGATGCTGAGGAGCTGTAGAGAACTTTAGTGGAGTGTCGTCGGCCGAAACCGGCGTCAGGGAGCCCATTCAAAGGGGTTCTCGCCTTGCTAAGCGTAGGCAAACCCTAATCGCCGCTAACCTTAATCGCCGCTCAGAGAAACTCATTGCAGTTGTCTTAGGCAGGTAAATAATCAACCTAAGAGTGTGATTTATTTCTCTCATCACATTTCTGGGGCTAGAAGGTCACCCATTCTCCGGGTTAATGGTTTTAGGGAGGGGAGTTTCCTAATGGTTTACTTAGGGGTTCTGATTTCTCCAGGTAGACCCAAGATTGGCCATTTTGATGGTATTGTTGCTTGTATTAGATCTTGGGTGGAAGGCTGGCTGGGGAAGTTGGTCTCCTTTGGGGGGCAGATTACATTGATTCCCTCGGTTCTGACGGCTTCCTTTCTCCATATTTTGTCCTCAGTGGCAGTCCCGAAGTCGGTGCTTTCTCAGGTGAATTCTCTTTTATCAACTTTCCTTTGGAATTCAGGGAAGGCTAAGAGGACTCACTAAATAAGTTAGAGGATTTGCAGCCCTACGCAGGAGGGGGTGTTAGTGTTCGGGATATCTTTCAGACGATGGAGTCTCTGCAGGCCAAGCTTGCCTGGAGCTATTGGTGTCAGTCTTCCCTCCGGTCTCGTTTCATGGCGTCCAAGTATGGGCATCCCCAGGGTTTTCAGTCTTCCCGCGTGTCTGGCTCTGCCATCTGGTCTGTTGTTCGGCCCTTGGTTGCCCTGCTGAGACTGAGGATTGAGTGGGTTTTGGGGAATGGTATGGTTAGTCTAGGCAATGCCTTCCCAATGCAGTCTCTTCCTGAACATTATCTGATGATGCCTGTTAGGGAGTGTATGTCAGAGGCTTTATTGCTGGATGGCTTGCCTGTGGAGGTTAGGAACCGGTTGGCTAGATTTCCCCTTTAGGAGGACTGTGAGGATCAGGCTACTTGGCGTGACAGCCGATCTGGTTCTTTCTCTGCTGCTGAGTTTCGCTCCTTGGTTTTTCCTTATGCGTCTTCTTTGGAGTACGATTGTTTTGGGTTTCATAGCTTCCTGTGAAGGTCTCTGCTTTCCTTTGGAGGCTGTTTCATAATGCTATTGTTGTTGATTCCCGTGTGCAAAGTTAGGGTGTGCCATTGGCGTCCCACTTCAGATGTAGTTTGTGCCCTCAGTGCCAGTCCTTGGATCACCTTTTTATTCAAGGGAACCTAGCCAGGGGGGCTTTTGGAGTGAAATTGGGCATATTTTGGATAAGCCTCGCATTTTCAGCATATTCTAGCTTCGATGGTCTTTGATCCCCCAGCGCCTCGCTCCTTATCAGACGAATTTTATGGTAGCCGTGGTGGTTAGTTGTGGCCTATGGGAGATTTAGTGCGAGAGGAATAGACAAATTTATGAGGAGTCTGGATCCCAATCCAGAATATTACATAGGGTTCATCAGTGGTTGCTTGATATTGCCCCACCATTTAAGGCTTCGTCTGCTTACGGGGCCTTGGATGTTCTGTCGTTTCACGTTCATGTGACGGAGGTTCCAGATGGGTGGCTTGGGATTCTGGTGATGGTCTTACCTTGAATGTGGTTGGGTCTGCGATTGTTGAGGGTGGATTAGTAGTAGGAGGTGTCATTCGTGATTCTTCTTAATCTCCTAGACTAATTTTCTTGGTGCACATTGTGGCATCCATTTCGAACAGGGAAGTTCGTGTTATTATAAACGGGCTCCGTTTGGCAGCCTCTAACTCATTATCAATTTCTATGATTCAGATAGACTCGTTTACTTTTGTGGATGCTTTTTCAGGTCGGTCTTCCTGTCCATGAAATGTGTTTGTATCCTGAGGAGAATTCGGAGTATTATTGGGAATATTTCGGTAGTGCATGTGCTTTGGGAGGCTTAATGGAGTTACTGACCGGTTGGCACATTATTCTCATGAGTTTGGCTTGGTAACTTCTTCCAGGGTTTCAAATTTTCCTCCAGCAGTCAGGAGTGGTCTTCGGCTGGATGCAGTCCACACATCCTTCAGCAGGATTAGCTAGTTCGGTTTTATTTATTTTTAGGCTTTGGTGTTGGGTGCATCCCCTCCTTAGCCCTTTCGTTGTAGGCTTACAAGCCATGGTCTTGTTTGTTCTGTTCTTTTTGTTCTAGGCCATATGAGTCATTTTTCTGTACTACCATGGGTCATACGTTTTGACTCCTTTTAATTATTTTTTAAACAAAAAAGAGAACTTTTCTCCACCCTTTGAAATTGCAAAATGCGAATTTTTTTTTGAAATATTGCAATGATTGAAATATTTCCAGACTTTAAAGTTTGCAATACCCTTTGCAAGTTTTCAAATAAAAATCTTTGCAAGAAAAGTTTTTAAATCAAGAAAAAGGGTCACCTGAAAAATATAAGTTAACTAAGGATTTTGAAAATGCTTTGACCGGTGCCCTCTGGTTTGAAATCAATGATCATTTTGTTATCTTTACGCCATCAAAGCCAACATGTAAATTTGAAAAGCAAAATTATGACCTCATGATTCAAGCTTGGGTTCAATACCCTTTTTTGTTTTAAAACACTTCTAACTAAAAGAGTTTTCACAAAATAAAAATGGCTAGATTTTTCAAATCTCCACTTTAAGAATCTACTAAATTCATAAGAAGATTAGTTTAAAAGGTGAGCATTTATAGTTGTTTCCGGTCATTCCACACTTAGGATCAAACCATGAAACTCAATGAATGCAAAAATTACACTAAAGTTAGATTAATCCAACTCCTAATAAAGAAATAAAGTAAAGACTTACAGACCGGGTTACTTCCCATTAAGACTTAGTTTAACGTCGTAACAAGATGTATCCTTGTTGTTGAACTGCTATAAAGAAGTCCTATGTGAATACCCTTCTTGATAGATGTGTCGTCATCTAAAGGGAGTGGTTTTGATGCAAGACAGCACCTTTTGTTTTTCGTATCCCTTGTGGTTAAATTTGATGAATCTTTTCAAACCCATTCTTCTTAGCCATTTCTAACTTGTTCCTCACATGGATATGCACCGTGTATCCCTTGTAGTTGATTGTGGCTGACTGATGTCATACACTCATGTCTACATTGGTAGTTGCAAGAAATGGTTCCCAAAGAGTAAAACTACTTTTGCAATGGGCTAACTTGTATGATCACAAAGTTTTATGGGAAAAATCCGTTTTCGATTTACACCGAGATGTTTTTAGCT
>NQLW01000007.1:688918-718711 GCA_002312845.1 Kalanchoe fedtschenkoi
GGGATATGCACCGTGTATCCCTTGTAGTTGATTGTGGCTGACTGATGTCATACACTCATGTCTACATTGGTAGTTGCAAGAAATGGTTCCCAAAGAGTAAAACTACTTTTGCAATGGGCTAACTTGTATGATCACAAAGTTTTATGGGAAAAATCCGTTTCCGATTTACACCGAGATGTTTTTAGCTTTTCCCAGTGGGACCATGACACATCTGTCACCATCCTTATTTTCATGTCAAGTTGCTCTTCTTGATATCCTCAATTTGAGAAAGAAACTCATGGGCACTACGCTGATACTTGAACTAAGATCTGCCATATGTCAAAACTCATGTCCATAGGTTTTATATGGAAGACTGATCTCCCTTGGGTTCTCATACGTATGCCCCACCTCTGCATGGAGGTCTTATATCAACTTAACAGAAGGTGTCTTAGGATTGGTTACTCCATTCTCCTTGGAATCTTTAGCAAGGTCTGAGTCTTTCCTTTCCTCCATGATATCTTAGTTGTGTCTTCTAGAGAACTTTTCAATCATGAACTTTTTTAGCTTGGCTCTTATCTCCTCCCCCTATGGCTCTTTGGAGTTTAAACTTCAGTTATTCCCTCGGAGTTTTCTGGTTCAGATGGAAGGCTCTCTTATTCTTCGTTTGTGATTGCTTGATAATTTTCTCTTGTAAGTGGCTGAGTTTCAACTTACATCACTCCTCAAGTTCCTTGAACTTATTGTCTTTACAAAGAAACTTGATTCCCAATTATTTAATTATGGGTCTCTCTACTTGCTCATGTTTTTCCATAATTCCTCTAGTGGCCTGAGAGAGGAGCATGTTTTCCTCAGCCCGCTTAACATAAAACTTTGCTTCAACCTTCTTCTCAGTGTTCAACATGTCTATTAAGTAATGTTTTGACAAGCCATGGTGTGGACAATCTCTGGTAACTCCTGAAGCGTTCTCATGCCTTATACATCATCTCACAACTTAGTCGCTGGAAGTTGTTATTTTTCAGATAAAGTCATTTGTCATGTTTGGTAGACATTACTTACATAGGAAAACTTGTGAAAGCTTATCCCACGTGTTGAAATTCCCTTCTAATTGACTTTTGAGACACTATGCATATCTGTTCACCAAGAAAATGAGAACAATCTGAGTTAAAGTGCATCATTTGGCATGTTTCGAGCTTGAACGTGTTGTGGATTGCCAGGAAATTCTAGATATGGCTGCTGGTCTCGTCTATGTTTGATCCTCCAAATGTGTTAGTAATAGTAAGTTTATGAGAGTCGACTTGACTTCCCAAGCCTTCTTTATGATATCTAGTGGTATGATTGCCGATTTAAAACTCGCTAAGAAGGGCATAAAGTACTCTCATACTGGGCCTCTCTTCCTCTTGCATATCCATACGTATATGTTGATGGATATGAGCTTTATATGACTGTCATTTGGGATGTCTTATGCAAATAAAATGCATAAATTGGGCTCACTAGCTAGTAGTATGTACAGGTTTGATCCATGAGGATAAGAAATCTGTAAGATTAGTGACTTGACAAAGACAAATAAAAAAACACGTTTTAGAGGATTTTGTATATTGAATTGTTTTAGATATAAATCTACATGTTCTAGACAAGAAAATAATCAGTTAACAAACATTTAGCTTAGCAAAATATGCACATATACACTCGAACGCAGTGGCAAGATGTAAACAATTTCTTTTACTTTACAATCATCATACACTTAGCCATTGATAAGAATTATATATTGTGCAAATTAGGTTTTCAAGCTAGACAAAAGACATATTTAGTTGCGCTACTGTGGTAGGAAGTTCAATCTAAGTTATCTAGGTCATGCAAACCTAGAGTATGTTTACCTATAAAAATGCACGACATATGTTTATTTGCTACTCGTTTAGTTGGTATATGCCCAAAGCCTCGCAACTAAATCAACTGTAATAAATCATTCAACAAAGAAAGCCATTCATTAAACTTGACATGCAACAAAGCGAGTCATTCATTAAACTTGTAATGCAACAAAGCAATCATTCAATTGAAGCGCAATATACATAACATCAACATAGGAAATATTTAAGAACAATTATCTTCCAACACTACATCACAAGTTATACCACTTGAACTACACATGGGAATTAGCCACTAATAGCCATGCAAGAGCACATAATCAAATAAGAAGAAATAATCCGTACAGTCTGACTCTGTCTCTTCCTACAACAAGTTCCCTTTCTACTCTGCACTACTATTCCGAAGCTTGCAACATAGCTGAATGCTCGCACTAAACCACACACACTTAGAAAGAAGGTGCATATCTCTATATACAGTTTTATAACTTCTCTTTTTGGCAGGTCTTGACACATGTTTCCAAGTGTGTTTATCAGTATCTTTAAGAAATCTTATGAAGACTCGGACTTATAAGCTGATAGAAGTAGGAAGTCTAATTTGAGTTGGATTAGGCAACAATCTGCCCACTGACTAGGATTGTCCGTGTGGTAGACGCTTGCACTGAGAATTAGATCTCGACTCATTTTAAAAATTATATATAATTATCCGCTCTTTCTATAGCCGTTTGAATTATCAATATCAAACATCACAAGAAGAAGTTAAGACCTCAAAAGATTGCTAAACTATGTTGAGTCAAATTAGGAAACATCGTGTGTCGCGCGCATTAAATGCTCCACCGCGTGCTCAGCACGTGCGCACGACTTGTGCTACATCAATTATTGGTTTCTTCCTTGATGTTGTCACGTGTCTGTTCCTCACTGAGTCACCATGCGCTTGGGCATATGCTATATTCTGTCCTTCGATCAAAAGTTGGCCGTCTTTTACTCTAAAAACTCTTTTTTAGCATGTTTTCATATTAAGATCTAAAATAAGCCCAAAATACAAATACTAGCTTAAATCATTAAATAATACTCCTAAACTTTCAAGAATTGTGTAATTTAAGTATATAATAGAAAGAATAATTTAGTCTTATCAAGGCTACCTCCTCAAAACTGTTGAGCATTCTTTTCTTCTTTTGAAGAGTTTGCTCAATCTTTGGATAAGGGGAGTAAGTTCTTACTCCACCTTCACATTCAAAGTCGAGGTTCCCTGCAAAAAGAATGCTAGAGACCAAGCGTAAAATGTGTCAAAAGAATAAATAATAAAAAAGAATAAGGTGAGATTTAAGCTACATATTTCCAAATTTTATAATCACCAAGTAATTCAACCATTGGTCCCTAACAACGAAGTCATTCTGATGGTGCAGATTTTTTTAGGGATGTCAATACAGTAAAAAATAATTTATACCTAGTAAATCCGGGGATCAATCACTGCTAGCTTACTTGAGCGATTAGGGTTTTATCGCCTATGTATTTACCTTTCAATAAATATTTGATAGGGGGTTGACTTTGAGATTAGGGAGTTGCTACTAGGATTCTACTTCAACTACGTTCATACTCCTACTCATGCAACTTTTCTAGGTAATCTACTTACTAAATTATGTTATCAGCATAAGTTATCTCACTCGAGCTTCTTACTTCACTACACACCTCCTAGACCTTTCCCTGACGTGGCTAGCGACTACAATCTTTTGTGAAGTTGGTTCATCTTGCAACATTAGTAAGAAGAGTGTGATATGTGTGACAGTGTTGTTATGGTGTTACTTATCGCTTCCCGGCAACCTTTGATTCTCGCCTTCATTTATCGGTCTTTGATGACTACAACTATCTTAAACAACGAGTCAAGTCTGATTCTCGCCTTCTTGGCTCGTTGCCCATAGGATATAGGATATGTCATCCCAACTTGACACTATCAGCTGATTTTTGTATAACATATAATTCCCACTTTTGGTTGTCAAGTCCGTTGACTACAATTAGGTCATACTCATAACCACCTCTAATTCTCACATTCGTTGACTAAGAGCATGAACCATATAGGGTGATAGAGCATCATTAAGGCTATTGAAGGGAGGATGATTTCCTTCATGAATTCTTTATTCAAAGCCTCGTGAAATGCCTTAGTCGGCCGAGTGAAATTACTTGAATTGAGTGAAATCAAGGCAAAAATCTCCTCTTAGCCGAGCAAGTGCATTTATTGCTTACTTGGACTGACTGAGTTTCTTTAATTTTTGGCTACTCGGCCGATTAAAAAAGTCATAAATGACTTTTACTCGGCCAATTAGGATTTTCTTCATGCTTTCACTTGAGCCGAGTAGGACTCAAAGTCTCTTTTGGTTAGCTGTTGGAGGTCTACTCGACCAGTAAAATATTTATTCGATCAAGTAGATGTTGATCTATTCATTTAAAAAATGAACATATGTTACAGTTTGACGAGAGATAGGGTATAATGTTGATCCTCCATTCTCATTTTCCCTTCATCTACCAATTTAAAGACTTTTTCCTTGTATGAGCAATAAAATCACAGAAATATAGGTAAAATGATTCGAATAAGACTCAAATCACTAAAAATGGAGTCTTAAAACTGGTGTATATTTCCATGATCACACCCGCAACACAACAACAAACATACCACGAATACATTCAATTTTTTATGGAGAAAAATTTGAGGTAAATATTTTCATAGTATTATCTTTCAGAGAAGCCATTGTAATGTATAACATTCACTTTATTTCGCGATGTTGGTAACAATTAAGTTTTTACCAATACTATGAAAGTTAACTAATCACAACAATAGCTACATAATTTGAATCGAAAAATGAGAAAACAATTAAACATTGTATTTAATAGTTTTAAATGAGAGATTTAATAATTTAGCTATACATAAAAAAAATTAAAATATCTAAAAACTAAATTTAAAATATAACATAAAAAATTCTAAATTCTGAAATCAGATATACTTAAAAAAAATTTGGGTTTTAGAGTATTAGAATTTTTAATGTTTTATGATTTTAAAGATATTTAGAGTTCCAGTGTTTCAAGTTTGAGTATTTTTAAGATAGTTCAAAAGTACCAAAATATTTAAGACTACAAACTCTAAATCATAAAACCTTAAAAATATAAAAGAAAATGAAACTTGAAAAATCAAAAAATTTTAAGACAGTAGGAAAATCTTAAAATAAAAAAAAACCTAAAGATCATCGAAAATGAAATCATCTTAATCAAATTTATATGATGTATGAAATTTTCCCAAATTCAAAACAGCAAAGAGTAGAGAGTTGTAGTTTGATGTTATAGATATGAAATGTATGATAGAGAGCGTGAAAAAGATGTTGTAAAACAAATGACTTGCAAGCAACATGCTTCACGGCATATTCGATTGGATTGTCCCATCAGTATTACAATTGAGTCCAAGAAAATAAAAAAAGGAAATAAACAAAATGTTTGAAATTAAGCCTTGACGCAACAAAATTTAATGAAAACACAATAAAGAAGTAAAAAACGAAACAAAAGGGATACGAGGAGGAAGAAAAACCCATCCCGAACTTGCTCACTTCCAACTCCATTCCATTCCATTCATCTTCGCCTACATCCCCATCTCATCTCTTTGTTAGCTTCTTAATGGCTGCCTCCTCTTCTTGTTGGTGTTGGTGGCTTCCAGCCTACCTGTTGTTGTTGTTATTGGCAGCAGACCCAAATGTAAAAGCCCTAAAATCGCCCATTATTAGCCCACATGACCTCCTCCCTCTCCTTCCTAGACAAGTCTCTTGGCCCATCCTCACCCGTTTGCGGGGCGCAGTCGACCTTCTTCCCACCTTCGTCGGGGCTGCTTCCTCCAACAGTCAGTCTTTGGAGTGGAAAGGTGCCTGCTTCTACAAAAATACCGCTTGGATGGAGTTTCATAATAACTCTGCTACTCAATTTGGTGGTGGCACTCTTCATATTAAGGTTTCTTAACTTGTTCATTTCATTTTACTCTCATATACCTACCCTATACGTTTCCTTGCTTTGTGTTGGATTTTTCTCTCTCTCTCTTACTAGACACACTAACTTTATATGCTACTAGGAAATTTAGCACTAGTTGACTTTGTTTACTAACATTCCTTTACTCATCCGTAGGTTGAGAATGCTCATAGCTGGACTTGTATGGACTTGTATGTGTTTGCAACTCCGTATCGTGTTACATGGGACTACTATTTTTTATCCCGGGAACACACACTTGATTTTAAAGAGTGGGAGGGAAAAGCTGAGTATGAATATGTAAGTTTTCAGCTTCATTTGGGTCCCAGATTGTTTTAGAAAAACAAAGCTGTCGGCAGTTGTTTTTTTTTTTTTGAAGATATGGTGTCCCAGATTTTTTAGTTAAGCTGTGTAACATGCATATGCCACGTTAGGACTCCAAATAATACAAACTTCCTCGGTACACCTTCCATATAATTATTTCATTTCCTCTCATTATTCCCACGGAAACAAGCATATAATTTCACATTTTTCACGCCACGTACCCGAATGCATCCTTATGTTACCTAATTTTATGGGCTTTAATTGAAATATTATTTGAGATTCGCATGTTCAAATATTTTGATATCAGGTTAAAAATAAAGGTGTCTCTATATTCCTAATGGAAGCGGGCATGCTGGGCACTCTTCAAGCGTTGTGGGATGTTTATCCATTATTTTCCAATACTGGATGGGGTGAAAATTCCAATCTTGGATTTCTTGAGAAGCACATGGGTGCATCCTTTGAACCACGTCCTCAACCCTGGTATACAAACATAAGTGTTGAAGATGTTCACTCGGGGGATTTTCTTGCTATATCAAAAATCCGTGGGCGATGGGGTGGTTTTGAGACTCTAGAAAAATGGGTCAGTGGCTCTTATGCTGGCCATTCTGCTGTCTGCTTAAAGGACCCTGAAGGCAACTTATGGGTTGGTGAATCAGGACATGAAAATGATGAGGTATGTTGTGTTTTCATTACACTTCAGAATCTTAAATAGTCATTGGATGCTGACATTTTTTCAATCCCCATGTCCTATCTTTATTCCTTTTTTGGCATGGAATAAACAATGCCAAGATGCTCGTACTTCGAAGTACCATCTCTCTCTCTCTCTCTCTCTCTCACCATGAATAAAAAACGCTGCACAACTAGTTTTTCCAGTAACTGCTCTTTGTGTGATTGGTCAGTGTGATGTTTTTGTGGAACTTGCTGCAACGTCCAATTATAGTCTATGTTGCACAAAAAATTTCATGAGGGTGTTGCACCGCCGTACCAGTAATGTTTTTGTGGAACTTGCTGCAACGTCCAATTATAGTCTATGTTGCACAAAAAATTTCATGAGGGTGTTGCACCGCCGTACCAGTACCAGTACACGTACCCGTTCCTACGAAAGGAAATTTCAACAAACTTGATAAACCTTTTTTAGCTAATTTCAGGGGCTTAAAATTACTCACTATTTGTTGTAAATCCTAACAAATCAGCCTAGATATCTTTGTTGGTTGTTGTATAAAAGTATTATTATGTTCATATCCAAATTTCACTCATAATGTTTAGATTTTGATAATATTTGGATTAGATTAATGCATAGTTATTTTCTACCAATTTAAATGTCACATGTGCTGACTAGTTGTGAATTTTCCACATAAAAACTGAAAGTACTAATGTTTTAAGAAATTTAAAAATCATTTATGTGTCATACCCTTTTCTTAATACTTTTAAAGTTCATTTTTGGCGTATCCTTATCCGTACCCTTACCCATTTATGTTCTTGCCCTTGTATCCGTGCAACATAGATTATAGTATTACTTTTCTTTAGCAATATCTGGTATAAAATATACAAGTTTTTTATTATTTCTTTGGGAAGCGCAAGCAGAGCCATACGATGGAAACAAGGTCACACATTAGCCATAATCTCTAATGATGCAAGCTTTGTCTTGTTTTCATTGCCCGATGTACTCTGGCTGACTGCTACTATGCAAAAGCAATTTCTCACTTTTATTGTTAACGAATTAGATGTTCTTTATTTGTGAACCCCATGGACCACCACATTGTCTTCATGTTGCCATTAAGGATTCCATTTTTATAGTCTTTTCAATTTGTTTGCAGGGAGAAGATGTCATTGTTGTGATGCCATGGAATGAATGGTGGGAATTTGAGCTGACTAAAGATGATTCCAATCCACACATTGCATTGCTCCCATTACATCCAAGCGCACGGGCCAAATTCAATGTGACGGCCGCATGGGAATATGCACGTAGTATGGAAGGAAAACCATATGGCTATCACAACTTGATATTTAGTTGGATCGATACAGTTGAAGGGAACTATCCTCCTCCTTTGGATGCTCATTTGGTAAGATTATTTTAATCAGGCTTTGCTTCCCGATAGTAAACTAAAGTTACTAGTTCACTAGTTATATTTCTTGCATTCATAATACGTGACTCCATGCACTATTTAATTGCACCTTTTTGTTGATACACTTTTTCTAAGTAAAACAAGAAAGGAAAAAGTCTCTTTATCTTCATAAGTACGTCAATGAAATGATGCATTGCCTAGTCTTGGCAAAGCTCAATAGTATGATGGCTCATTTGGTGGACTATCAATGTGGTGTCTATAATGGTCAGCTCATCCATTGCCTAGTCTCTCATGAAAACCATTTTTCATGAGAAAAATGAGAAGTCAGCTCATCCATCCGAGATCGATTAATTGGAAAAACGGTAGTAGGTATATGAAATGGACACATGTCACTGTTTGATGAGAGGTTGGGCATAATGGTCTAGCAAAAAGTGTACTTTTTCACCAACCCCACATCACCCACCATGTATACCACCTACATTATGTCATATGTCACTCTGCATTATCTTTCTCATGTTATTACTTCTTAAAATCGATTTATGTTACTGTATTGATATTCTTCTAAAAATCATATTTCATATTCAATTGTGAAAAATAATAAGGTTTAATTTAGATTCTTTTTAATATAAAAATGTTCCAAAGTTCAATGTCCTTAAGTTCAACTTGCTAATGATTTAATTTTGAAAGTTGATCATTCTGGCATTTGACATTTGAACTTTCAACATTTTTTTAGAACCGATTTTAAGTTAAAAACTTTGTGGATAATTCTGGATAAATCATTTTGTTTCTATTTTTAAGTTTATTTATTATGCCTTATAAATTATCTGGGACTATGAGACGGATGTGGAAATTTGTAATTGTGTGCTATATTTAATAAAATATCACTAAAAGAGTTTTAAATTTTGTTTTAAGTTTTTTTTCTTATGTTTTACATTTTGATCATTAACAATAAAAAAATTTCCTTCAATTTTTTTGCATAAAAATGATAATTCTTTATCATTGTTCATCATACATATTATATGGTGCACGTATGCTGATTTTAGTTTGCATAATTTGATGTGAGTTGATTCTTTTATATTGATTTTATTAATTTACTTTGGTGCTTAATTTGTCTACGTGCAATGTGAATTACTTGTGTGCGCTGAAATTCAGAAAACAAACAGGTCAAAAATAATGAACATTTGTAACACATATTATAATAAGATCCATAAACAGTGTTCACTTTATAAAAAAAACTATAAAACTTTATATATTCACTATAGAGAAACCCAAATTGTAAATGTTCATTGTTCGATTTTGGAGGCCGATAACCCACTACCAGATCTCATTTGTAGCTTGGTTCTACTCCTCTTTTTCTTCATCGATATAACTTCACATCAGATCCATGTTCACTGCAAAAAAAATTGTGTTTTGTACTGTGCAAACATATGTTCACTGCAAACAATTTGTAAACCGCAGACACATGTTCACCGCCAATAATTAAGAAAAACACATTCAATATAAAAAAATCCCCAACTTCGTCTATTGTTAACACGTGCTTATTGTGAAAGAACACTCAAACTCATGTTCACCAGATAAGTAAAGGGAAATAAACTATTAAAATAGAGCGAAAAATCACTAGGTGCTAAATTATAAGAGACAAATCTAAATTTGTTTACTGCTCTGAAGAAATTCACCAATCCCGTAAATCCAGTTCACTGCTCTGAAAGATTTGTACACTACACTTAATGAAACAATCTCATTTTTTTCCGTCTATTGAACTATATAAGGTCCTGCTGTCCAACACAAATTAGATGCTATGAATCTAGTGTAATATTTCATCTCAAACATACAACTGCGGCAAGACTCCTTCATTGCCTCACAAAGTCCATTAAGCCACACATCACCTCCTTTACTTAAAAAATGCTAGAACTTTTTTTTTTTTCGGCATCAAATCAATTATCGTAAAATTTTGGTGATTCTTAACAATTAAAAAATGCCGAAAATAAAAAAAAATTTTGCCCACCAACACCTGCATCACATTGTCTCCAGCCTTAACCTCCTATATTGTGTCCTGCAACCACCTTTTCAAGTAGTCCGGAACTACTTCCGACAGAGACACCTGGTTAGTCATGAATCCTCTAGACCTGCACGACCTGGAAACCTCCATTTTGCTTCTTGTAGCTTGGATTCGGCACTTACGGTGGTGATCGGCCTGTGCGCTTCGGCTAGCTGCTTGACTTAGGTGTTTAACGAAACTAATCTGGTAGGGGAGGGGAGGAGAGCGATGAAAATATGCAGGCAAGGTTGGATGGTAAGATAACCTTTTTTTCAATATAACGCACGATGAGGGCGAGGATCCAACAAAATCCAATTGGGAAACACTGTACTGATCGGCTTCATTGTTATCTAAATTTCATGGTGAGATACCAAAATCAAATTTGAATGAAACAATCCCCACCCGATCTGATGATGCATGATTTGTGTAAATTGCTCCTGATGAATCAGGAGTGATTATGATAGATATGTTACTAAAAGTAAACTAAGAGTGTCTAATTTTTAGTAATCAATACACGGTAGTTTCGGGAACAAAATGATTGTTCCACATTTGTCTACAAGGTTCTTAACTTAAGGAGGTTTTCAACTATTCAAATGTTTATATATATATATATATAGAGAGAGATTGATCAATTAAGAACAACTTTTAATTGAAAACTTTGTGGACAATTTTGAAATAACCATTCTGTAAATTGATTGTGTTTTAATCAAAATATTTTGATTTTTTTAACTTTATATATTATGCTGTATTAATTTATTCTGTTGAGTTATGTCTTGCATCATTATTTAGGAAGTCTTGAGTTTATGAAAACTTTGTTTAATTAGGATTTTCTAATATTTAGAAATCCTAATCATGTTAGATTAGAAATCTTATTTGTTTTAGGTTTTCGTTGTAGCCTATATAAACCTAGTCAGGGTTTATTTGAAAGGTAGATTAGAAAGCCATAAACTCTCTCTTGTATTCTCTTCCTTGAAGTAATAAGATCCTTGCCTTTGTCCGTGGACGTATGTCACTACGACCGAACCACGTATCTCTTGTGTCTTCGTTCATTCTCATTCGTTGTTCTAGTCAATATTCCGCTGCCCTACTCCATCATATTCTTAGTAATGTTTCTCACGTAATTATATTTATCAGCAGCAATGTACTCGGATCATGTATTTAACTTTCCATTCTCTTTCGTCCTCAATCTCCATTTTCTATTTCTAGCTCGGTAAATGTTTTCAATCTCATAGATCGATTTTGTTGACTTCCTCTATGCTACACTCAATCTCGTTGGACTTGAAATTGTATTCACCCTGATCTCAAAGTCTGCTGGGGAATATGTGGATGATATCTACGTTGACTTATACCTGGTCAAGTGGATGTCTATAATGATCCCACCGATAGTAATAGCCATGACAAATTTTGCAATGGATGTAGCCATCTGCAGAACAGTCTACAGCTCAGTTCCTCAGTGGAGCAAATTCATCGGCGGGGCGTTCTTCAGTTTGTGTGCTGGCACACCAATATCCATTTGCCAAGGACTAATCACCATCACACTATCTTTGTTGGGGGTCGTCATTAATCCTATGATAGCACTCACTCATGTGACGGATGGTACTCGAGGGTTCATATTCCCATAAATATCAACAAAAAATTTCCTAAGATATAAAGGTTTCACGACATATATTAAAGGTGGGAAATAGTAAAAATGTTTCTAGGAGTAGTGAATGTTTTTCTAGACTGAATCTTTTTTGTGTTTGTGAAGGTGTTTTTCTTGGTAGTGAACATTTTTCTTGGTTTGAATTTTATAGGTTTTAAATTTCTGGGTTTGATTGATGTTTATGGAATTGTGAACAGTTTTCTGGTTTTTTTGAACTATTTTGTATTGCGATATTTTTATGGATTTGTATATATATTTACGTGGGTTTGATGAATGGTTTTGTGTTAGTGAACATCGAACATGGTTTTCGTGAATTTGTGTGTTTAAACAGTGAACATGTTCATTGAATTTAAACTGAACATTGAACATGGATGAATTGGGGTTTGACCATATACAATTTCAAATTTTTTGAGTAGTGAACATTTTTCTACATTTGGATTTGATTAGTGTTTATGGGATACTAAACATTATTCAGGGTTTGAACTCTTTTGTATTATGGTATTTTTATGGATTTGTATAAACATGTTTTTGTGTTAGTGAACATTGAATATGGTTTTGATGAATTAATGGGTTTAAATAATGAACATGCGTTCGTTGAATTTAAATTGAACAACGAACATGGATAAGTTTGGGTTTGAACATGTACAGTTTCAGAATTTTTGGATAGTGAACATATACATTTACAAAACTCTTTATAAAAAATCCAGAAAATGTTCACTATACCGCAATTATTCATGAAACTCAGGAAACAACTCAGATTTAGAGAAATTAACTCAAAAAATAATGTTCACTATCCAAAAAATCACTAAAAATTGTAAAACAATGTTCACTATCATTAACTCACAATATCTGGTAAATTAAAAGAGAAAAAAAAAGAGTCTTAGCTAGTATGTTAGCTCTTTCATAATAAATAAAAAGTTCAGGTAGTTAATAAAGCTTAATAAGTAAACTTAAAAAAGAAAATCATATGATTGAAACACAGTCATTTCATGTGCAAAAAGTTTTTGAGAATTGAGAACTCAACCAAATATCGCCACGTGTCCCATTATATTAGGGTAATATGGAATTAAATTTGTAGCTAATGAAATGGTACCAAATGTCCCACTATCAACACTCACGAGCCGATTTCTGTCAGTCATGTGTCCTACTAACTCCGTCCACATGTCACACTTCTTCTTTTTCTTCTTACAAATGAAAATGAATTTTTTTAAAAAAATTTATAAAAATAATTACATAAATAGATTTGTAGAACTAAAAATCAAAGTAAATGAGTTTGCGTAAGGGGAGAGAGAGGATGTGCGACATGTTGCGGACACTTGTCAAAAAGTACTTTTTTTGCTGGACCATTATATTCTTACCCTCTTCAAATTGTGACATGTGTCACTTAATCTAATTCCCACTATCCTTTGTTTCAATTATTTATATTCGTTTACTTGCTTGATTAGACGGATCTAATGGAGTTCTTAGTTTTCACTCTCTTTGGAGATCTCCCATGAACCTCAAAATATATAGTGCGGGGTTCATGGGAGAACTCCACCAAGTGAGAACTGAGAACTTCTTTGCAGCCATCCGATCCAGTGGATGGGGGAGGTGGGAGAAAGGGTATTGAGGGTAGGTGGGAAGGATAAGTGTCACAATTTGAGGGTGGAATTATAATGGTCTAGCAGAAAAAGTGCACTTTTATGACACATTTCCGCCACATGTCACCAGCATTCTCTCTTTTTATATTTTTGTAATCAATTTATGTTATTGTATTGATATTTTTTAAAATAAAATTTCATAGTTAATTATAAAAAGTTATAAGGTTTAATTTAAGATTCTTTTTTCGATATTTTTTAATTTACTTTTGTACAACGTTCATTAGAATTCCTAGTTCAAAGTATAAAGTACAAAATTTAATGTTTAAAATATCAACTTAAAACTATGAACCTTGAATTTTGTACTTTATTTTTTGTGTATATTGTATTGTATTTTGTGCTTTTTTTTGAAAAAATATCCAAAATGGATCTTAAATTAAATCTTGTGTTTTTTTATAAATGTATATGAAATTTGATTTTAAAAATAATTATATAAATTGATTTTAAAAACTGACAACAATAAGTAATGAGTTTGCGTCATAAGAAAGAGGGTGTGTGACATGTGGAAAAAGTTACTGGTATACGTAGCAGTTCGAGATTGGCTTGTGAGTTTAGGTCGTGGGGCATGTGACAGCATTTGGTAAGTTACTGAATTAATCTCAAAATACCACTTGGTGGAACACATGATAAATCTGGTTGAGTTCTCAGTTGTCGATAATTTTGGAAGTTCTCAATTGATCATCTCTTTATGTATATAATCGAATGGAAACTTTTCAATGTAGTGAGAATAAAGAACTCAATTAACACTCACCACGTGCCCCGCGATATAAGGGTTATTTTGGGATTATTTTTTTAACCAAGTAGAAGTTGTCACATACCTCACTATTTACACTCACGAGTCAATTGTTGACTGTCATGTGTCCCACTAATTCTTTCCACATGTCTCATACACACTCTCTCTTACGTAAATCCATTAATTCTTGTTTAGTTTTTAAAATCTGTTTACGCAACTATTTTGATGTTATTTTTAAAATCTAATTTGAGAATCATTTATAAAAAAGTATAAGATTCATTATAAATATGTTTTCCAAAAAAATACAATGTACAAAATGGCGCTTTCAGAGTTCATATTTTGAACTTTGAATATTAAATTTTGTACTTTGTATTTTAGCTTTCAACTATGAAATATGATTTCTAAAATAAGAATGTTAAACTTTGTACTTTAAGAAAAAATTTAAAAACATATCGAAATGGATCTTAAAATAAATTTTATACTTTATTATGAATGATTATGAAAGAGGTAGAGAGAGAGAGAGAGTGCGGGGGACATATGACGGACAAGTGTCGAAAAAGTGCACTTCCTGCTTGACCATAATACGCGACCCTTCTTCCAATTATGTCATGTGTCCTCCTGACATACTCTCACTACCTTTTGCCCCATATTTATTGATAAAAGTTGTCCCTTGGAAGGGATGATCAGATGACAGCTATTTTGTTCTTAGTTCTCACACTTAGTGGAGTTTTTCCATGAACCTCACTATATATATATATAGAGAGAGATTCGGTTGAGAACCCCATTTTCATGTGAGAACTGAGAACTTTCAATCCGGCCAAGTGCAACTTGCCATATGAGGATATTTTGGAGAAATTTTTACGGCCACTCACGTGATACCACGTGTCTCACTAATCAACAACCACGAGCCACTCACAGCTCGCCACGTGTCCCACTTTCTCTTTATTCCATCTTCCACCCGCACTCTTTTTTTTATTCAATCCCATTAATTTTAATTTTTAATTCTTAAAATCAATTTATGTAATTATATTAAATATATTTTTAAAATAAAATTTCATAATCATATGTAAAAAAGCATAAGGTTTAATTCAAAACTCGTTTTGCGTATATTTTTTAAATAAATGTGACAAAACACAAAGTAAAATGAATAAAGTTCAAAATTCATAATTCAGAGTTCATATCTTGAAATTTTAAACTTTGTACTCTTTACCTTGTATTTTGAATTTTGTACTTTTGAACTATAAGCTATGAAATATAAGCTATAGATTATTGACTTTATACTTTATGTTTTGTATGTTGAACTTTGTACTTTATAAAAGTACAAACTAAACTTTTATGCTTGATCATTATATCCCAAACTCCTCAAATTGTGACACGTGTCCTCTTCACCTACTCTCATTATCATTTGTCCCAATTAATCAGGTTCGTCTGATTACTTAATTGGTTGGATATGATAGAGTTCTCAGTTTTCACATAATTTGAAGTTCTCCGTGGAACCTCCCCCTATATATTATATATATATATATATATAAAATGAGGTTCAGTTGAGAACCCCAAATCCATGTGAGAACTGAGAACTCAATTTTGACTGTTGGATGAGATGATCTAATAAATGGGAGGGTGGACACGTGTCAACACACGACACGCGTCCTGTGTCTTGAGTTCTCAGTCTTCACATAATTTGGAGTTCTCTATGAAACCTCCCCCTATATATATATATATAAAGTGAAAAGGGGCCCTGGAACTTAGAAGGGCCAAAACACCTGGTGATGAATAAGCCATGAAGACTTTGAACAAGAATTCTGTCCAGGCACAAAAGCCGTAAATCCATGAAAAACAATAACGTTAAACCTTTCGCCAAGACTCATAATCAGCCCTCTCGAAAAATTTGCAGATTCATGTCTGATGTATTCTTTTTTCATAACAATGAGATGGTGACCTGTTGCACTGCTTGATCCTAAAACATGAGTTAAGTAAATTTGACGTTAAGCTTCATTGATTTAGCGCAGGTCGCATCTGTCATGACAATGTGGAATCAGATACAGCCTGCATATGCAGCTAACATGTGGAATGAAGCTCTGAACAAACGACTGGGGACAGAGGTATTATCCTGAAATGTCTCCGTAGGTTATCAGATAATGATTTGGCCTGATAATATATTTATCATGTGAAGGATTAATGGTATCACTATTTGATGATTTTAGTACTTCTACCATCCACTTTGTTTGCTTTTCGTTGTCATCATCTGAGTTTTGTTTCTCTTTCTATGGCTCACAGAATCTTACACTACCTGAGATTATCGTTGAAACTGAGAAACGTGGATCCTCCTTTGGGGAGCTGTTAACGGTTCCTGAGCAAGATGATTGGCTTTATACTGATGGGAAATCTACATCTTGTGTTGCCTTCATCCTTGAAATGTACAAGGAGGCTGGATTGTTTGATCCCATTGCCGAGTCTGTCCAAGTTACTGAATTTACGGTCAGTCATTCACTTTAGTAGTTGAAAATTAGAATGAAAATTTGTGTCCACTAATTATATGCCTTACTCATGTGATATTCCTCAAACAATTTCAGATCAAAGATGCATACTCCCTCAACTTTTTCGAGACAGACTCGAAGCGATTACCAAAATGGTGCAATAGTCCGGACGATGTGCAGCTCGCATACTGTCAAATCAAAGGCAAATACCGAATGCAACTCCCAGGATACAATACAATACAACCTTATCCCCATATGAATGAGAAGTGCCCTAGTCTTCCTCCCAAGTATTCCAGGCCTAAGACTTGCTGAAAATCTGCCACGGCTCCTGCTTGTATTAGTATTCCCCCATGATGCTTATGAAGTACAGTAGACAACTGCACCACTTATTGACCCTCAAGGTAGGGCAAAAGATGTGGATCTAGAAGCATTCTTCAAGAACCCTAAACCGTCCCATGAACAGTTTGTGTACAGAAGTGTTGTATAAAATGGTAGTGTGAAATAAATAACAGAACAGTCTGTATAAACAATCATAATGTTTCAGGCAGTAATATGATTATGTCTTTTCCAAGGAAAAAACGAGAAAATATGTTATGGGTGGCCGTATGCCATTTAACAGAAACAAGCAACAGTCTTATTGTGACTGTTTAGGAAATATATACAAAGACAATCCTTGATGAGGTTCGGGCATTGGATCTCTTTTATATGAAATGTCTGGGGACGACAGCTTCCAGGTAAATTTTGTCACCAGGTGATGAATAGTTGAGAGGATTTCAACTTTAGCAAACTCATTTCCCGGACATATCCGAGGCCCTCCCCCAAAAGGGATGTAACTGTATGGAGGTATCGATGCTTGATTTTCGAATCGTTCCGGACTGAACTTTTCTGGGTCTGGGAAGATACTGGCATCCATGTGTGTCTTGCTTGTTTCCCAGAATATCTTAACGCGAAACAACACGTGCATGAAGTTAGTACATGAGGAGGAAACAACCGAGAAATACAATCATATCAATTTCTGGCTGTTTTACAAAGAAAAAATCACTAGTTTTGCGACACTCAATATAATAAAACTTACTTGCCAGTCCTTGGGTATGATGTATCCATTGTAGTGGATGTCCTTAACAGCCCTCCTGAAGCCTCCGAAAACTGGTGGATACATTCTCAGAACTTCCATTGCTACTCTCCACGTGTATTTCATCTTGGCAAGGTCCTCCCATCTGAGTGCCTCACCTGTCCCCTTTACTCTTGCTATTGCCTCTTGTTCTGTTATTAGTAATGCAAATGTTTTCAGCATTTTTTTTTCTTTCTGCTTTCTGTGATACATTTATTTATTATACCTTGCAGGACAGCTTCATAAACTGCCATTTCAGTAGCCATTGCCCGCATTATGAATGTGATGACAACTGCTGAAGTATCATGTCCTGCGATCATAACAAGCATGACATTGTGAGCTATCTCTGCCTCACTTAACATTTCTTTGCCGTCCTCATCACGGACGCTCAGTAAGTGAGTGATAAGGTCTTGGCGCGAACTGGAGGGACCATTTTGTTCTACTTGCAACTTCTTCTCCTTGATGAGCTCCACAATAATTGCCTGTGCCTTTGCGCTTGCAATGAGGCTTCTTCTGTATCTTGTGAAGGGCAGGTCAATTGGCACAGACCACATTCCCATTATCATCTCTTGAAATATTTCGACAAATTTATCTCTCCTCCTTCCTCTTTCAAGCCCGAACAATAGAGAGCATATGATGTTGAATGTGAGAATCTTGGCAAGGGGCAAGACCTAACCAAGTTTACATAAGACAAATTACAGTAGCTAAGGTTGTGATATGAAGTTGGATAATGTAAAGAATAATTAAACTTCCAGCTATCGCAGGGTTCAGAAATTTCATGATGAACAAGGAATACAACGGAGGAGGCATAGTATCAACATAATGTTCTTTCAAGAGACAAAAGTTATAAGATACTGTCAAGACAAAATCTGAAGTTGAGCGTCAGACAAGTGTATACCTCTGTACACCCCGGAGGAAATGATATGTTCAGATAAGGAAACTGAATTGCAGGAGGTATGTAATGTCCTTGCAAACTTTTTATGTGGGCTTGGTATGAAATTTTCTAGGTTTCGGTGGATACTACCAATGAATTCTACAGGATTTTTTCTAGTTTAACTGTATCACTGACTCGTCTAACTATAACAAAGAGTCAAATTTGTTTAGTCTAACGAGCGTGAGGAGATTTTTCAGAGTTGAAATACTCGTTCGACTAAACAAACTTGGCTCATTTTTTAGTTAGATAAGTCAATGATGCAGCTAAATCACAAAAATGCTAATGTCAATGATGCTCAAGGACTATGCATATGCAGATGGTTAGTGTTGCCCAAGGATTCTGGTTGGGAAATGATAATCTCATTGCAGCTGCACTTAGTAGAAAATCCACGGATAGCTAGGCGCTCATACTTAAGGTAAGAGGTGAGTTATTCAAAATTTGTTTATGTGGTAGAATCGTATGGTTTGTATTGCAGTTGGTAAAAATGGAGCCCTTTGTTGCGCATTTACGAGTCATTCCTACTCTGAGTGAGCTAAAGACAGTGATCTTGAAATGAGAGTTATTATGTGTTCCATTAATCAAATGACTTACCTTAAGAAATTTTAACATAGGCTCGTTATACACCCTAGTCATGGACTCGTATTTTTCATAGATGTACATTGATTTCATATATTTTTTTGGTAGAACGGGACGAAGGTTTAAATTACAATTTAAAATATATCACTACTCTCTAATTTTAAATTGTAATTCACATCTTGATGTTTAAGATCACTTGATAAATTTTGAGAATAGTGATATGCTTAAGTTAAAGTGTCATCCACATATAAAAAGATAGTTACAAATGTAAGATAGTAAAGGATATGTTGAAAACTTGTACGACTGGTTTGAAAGAAATTTAGAATCTCTATACTCTGTTGAAAAAGTTTACTTAAATACCTACCATCCTATATTTCAGAAGGTGTGGCATGAGGCGTTATACAGGAAGAGATGCAAATCACATGGTCATTGATTTGTGAGTTGGTGTGCGTAAATTGGTCAAGAAGCTACTGATAAGGTCCATCTGCTGATAGATAGACTATTAGCAACTGAGAGCCGATAAGTCTATCAGTGACCAACAAAGGTGGGAATTGGAGTTCTTGAGTGGTAACCATGCATTTCTAAGAATATATAACAAAAAGTATGGTGAGGTTTTGAAAAGCATAGCAAGTTCAATTCTCAATTTCTTTTGATCATTTTGAGATTTTAGGAGTGAGTTGAAAATGTGGCTTATACATTGGCATTGGTTCTGATATTGTCAAAAGTACACTAATTTTGTCATATTTTCATATCTTGAGACTACATCTAAGATTTGAGTCATGTGTCGAAAGCCGTTCCCATTCAAATTGTTAATATTTTATCTTATTTCTCTCATATAGGTTATGGATTGTCAAGTAAAGCGACTTCGCAATATAGAAGTAATATGTAAGTATTTTATGAAGAAATAATTTGGAAGTTGAAGCTACTTGACACTAAAAAAGTACTCAAATTCAGATATTTCTAACCCTACGACACAGACAGTATCTATTTTAAATTCGAGGATGAATTTTTTTTAAGGGGATATAATGTAATGTCCTTACAAACTTTTTATATGGGCTAGCTGCACTTGTTAATTAGAATTTTATGGCTTCTTTATGTTAACGAACTACAATAAGCAGAGAAGATAGTAATGCATCCCTCATCGACAGTAGAAAGTCACTGTGGGAGAGAATATTTGGTTGAAAAAGCAATGTGGAAATAGGCAGCAATAAGAGAGTTTATCAGTAAATTTTTTGTGGCCATCACTGAATTTCAAAAAATGATTGAAGTATTTGTTCACTCTAAGTTATTCAACAAAAAAAAAAGCTTTCTAACCATATAAGTTTTGAATTATAATTCAACCAAAGTAATGACATATTTGGACTTAAATGTAAGGGCAGTTGCAGATTCACCTACTGACTTTGAACGTATATATCTATTGAATTTTAGCGATCTTTGCTTTGAATATGTTCTTCACAAAACATTGTCTCTATGGATTTATGGAACAGTGTTTTGAAGTTAGTGGTCCGAATCTGGTTGTAAAATTTGGTAGCTCATACATGCAATTTTGAGGGTTTGAAACTTAAACTTCTGTTATTCGAATCAGATAATTCTTTGGTCTAAATTTTTTAGCTTGAAACAAGATTTCTACATGTATGAAAATCATAACCTAGTTATGTTTGATTGTCAAGTTATTAGCGTCTGAATTTGGGCTATTAAATCTGCATTTAATAGCTCAAACATGCAACTTCAAGGGGTCTGAAACTTGAGCTTCCGATATTCAAATAAGACGATTCTTTGGTCTAAATTTTTTAGCTTGAAACAAGTTTCTATCGATATGAAAATCATAACCTAGTATGTTTGGTTGTGAATTTATTAGCTTGCGTAGTAGGGCTATTAAATGTGTACTTAAAGAGCCAGTGTTGATATGATTTTAGGCTTGTAGAATGTAATTTTGTTGGTCATATCGGAGCTTCGTATATTTTTTAAATTTTTTATATTTGCTTGAAAGATGTGAGTATGTAATTCTAACGTACTCCATATTATAAAAAATATAAAAATAATTATGCTAGGCATATTAAGTACATGTCCATTTGGAAAACTAAATTGATCTGTTAAGCAGGTGTAAGTATTTTTTCATATGTGAATAATTTGATGATCTGAATCGACAATAACAACGGCATAGCAAATAAGGACTTTTGTTTACGTCGCAGTTTATGTCTGTGTATGACCCATACAAATTTGTATGTGAGTTGTATCATTTTGTGATAATATAAAATATATATGCAAATAAATAATGATGAGTGATCTCACACATACATGAGTAAAATATAAATGATGAATTGTATATGAAAATATTATTCAATAAAAAATATCTACAACAAGTATTGTAAAATGAACCATCGGCTCACCATTGTACTTGTGAATTACTGCTCACCAAGTCATTTTGACTCGCCCCATTAATTTAATTTTTTTATTTTCAATCACTATTGGTGTTAACAAAAATTGACGATTTACATCTTATTTGATAACTGTGATAGTTCAGACTGCAATTGGGTAATGAGTGGTAGTTAGATTTTCCTTTACAAAATTTTTCCTATTTAAAATTGATTGTAATAACTATGTTTTAGTGTTTAAAACTGATTTGACTAAAAATCAAATTCCGTTTAGGCACCAATTCCTTTTCCGGGATGTGACATCGTTATTCCATATCGTAAAGAACGAATACGCCTCATTTGTGTAGATGATAAGTGATAAGCTTTATATCAAATAAACAATGGATGGAAAAAGAGAAGGAAGATTGCGTCATCGACCCTCAATTTGAGTTTGTGAAAGAATGGGAGTTGACAATCCAAAATTAATTGTGTATGTGTTAGTAAATTGGTTCCACACTCACTTTCAATTGATTTTGAGTGTGGAACTAACTTATTAACATGGTATCAGAGCGAGTTTTAGCCGCACTCCTGAATAAACTGGTTAAACGTGTTGGTTACGTCCGCACGAGATTTCACTTGCGAGATATTGATTTAATACGGTGTTGTCCGTTAGATTGCGGTTTCATCCGCCTAACGATCTTGCAAGTGAGAGGGTGTTGCTGCATATAAGGGAGTATCTCACATCACTCATTGAGCTCAAACACTAACCTATAAGTATAGTTATAGTTGAACTCTCCCACTCATTGTCAATTAGTTTTAAGTTTGGAACAACCTTATGGTTATGCTTTGATCTATTAATAATATCTGCCTTTTCTCAAAAAATAAAAAAAAAAGGAATGTATGAGGAAAGGCATGCATACCTTAACCTGCTTCTTGCCCTGCCAGTGCATCGCGATATGCTCTCTGATTTCGTGGTCCATCCTTTGAACATACTGTTTCAAAGAATCAGGTTTCAAGAAGGGCATGAATGCACCTCTAACACGCTTATGATCTTCTCCGCACAATTCGAGCAAGTTTCTGTCCCCCAGAATCTTCTGAATCGATTTGGTCTGCTGGTTCACCATGCTGCTGCTATCACTTGAGAACAGGAACCTGTTTGCAGCTGGTCCGTGGATAAACACGGTTGGTTTCCCGAACAGGCTAAGCTTGGAAACAGGGCCATATCTGGCTATCCGGTCCTGAAGCCACTTCTCAGCTGTGTTGCTTCTCATGGCCCGCAGCAAGCTGATGCTTTGGCCCACCAAAGGCAATCCGAGTTTACCCGGTGGCAGATTTTTATGTCCTCTTGTTTTCAAGAAGAGAAAGATGAGAGGAAGTATTAGACAGATAATCCAGATGATGCTGTTCATGACTGTGCCTGTGCTGGGGATGTTAGCCAAGTGGAGAAGCTCTATCTGAGAAAATACTTGTTGATCCTTACCCACAAATATATATTAATGTTGGGTAAATGTACTATGTTGCTGTCTGAGAGAGATGCTTTCCTGCTTGAAGACAAAATCACCTTCATGTCTGATGAAAGAAATTCATTCCAAGCCGATATTTTTGAGATACAAGACAAAATCACCATGTCTGATAAAAGGAAATGATTACAACTCAAACTACAACCATCGATACTTTTGAGATGCTTTCGAACATGAAGACAAAATCACCTACAATGTCTGTGGCGGAGTTGGATACTTTTTGTTTTTTTTTTTAAAATAAATAAATAAGTAAACAAAGTTTTTATTAATATTTGATTGGAAAAAGTGGCGTTACAGATTTTTCGGGGATGGCACCCACCTCTGAAACCCAAAGTTCAAAGCTACTGCCGGAAAAAGGCGACAACACCATCCATATTCAACATGATTTTAATTTGAAACAACAAATAGTACTCACTGCAACGCTAGAGAAGTAATACTCTCCTCTTAAATTCAACAATAGCACACACAAGTTCATTAACTGCAGTGTGAAAAAGTTGAGTATTTTGCAAGCATACACAGCTAATGTTGGGCTGAGGTAAAGTAGATTTCTAAAGACACCCATAATGTCGAAGGGTTTCCAGGACCTCTGACGCATTGCCAAATGCAGTTGCTAATGACTATCGGAGAACATACAACATTACCTTGAGGCAGAGACCCAACAACTTTTTTGGAAAGTTAACATGTAACTTGCTTCTACTAGTAGAATAAACATTCAGCTTCCTGTTCAGAAAAATACTCTATTTGAACATCACTCTGCCTTTGAAGGCATGCCGTTTCCTCCGGCTGCAATCTTGCATACGTGGAATGCCCTGCACCAAGTCAACTGGCCGGCATGAGTTTTGCTAGCTTTAAGCAATACTTTTAACTGGAAAACAGTCTCGATTGCAGTTGAACTACCATAGCCATTTTGCCAAAGTATATTATATGCCATTTTAAGTTCTCAATCTCACTCGAACTAATTAATAAAGTGCACAATGTTTCTTTGCATATTAGTATATTATTAATAGGGATTGCTCGTTAAATTTAGTGGCATATTTTTAAGGTCCTTTTAAAATTCAAATCAAGACAAATCAGTCTTAAATCAAACTACCCTCAAATCCAGTCCGATCTCATATCAACAAGGTTACAACTCATCCACAAAATTTTTGTTAGAAAAGTAGATTACTACAAATAACTGTAGGGTAGTTTATTGTCTTTAACTTTCTTAACTTCCCTGTTAACTACTTATGTAACGTGCTATAAATAGTAGCACATCCAAAAGTGATAACAAAGTTTTTTCACAAATTCATTCTCTTATCATGGTATCAGCAGCCACGATCTAAAAAATATATAAAAATCTCTGCCCATGGCTAGAGCACCACAGTCATCTATCTCCACAAATTCTTCTTCTTCTACTCCTCAAGCCGACTCCATCCTTCAATCACATGATCAATGTGAAGCTCACACAAGAAAATTATTTACCACGACTCCTTCCCTACTTGAGAAGCCAAGGGCTTCTTGAATAGGTTGATAGTTCGACCGAATCAAACCATCACCGTCGATCCAGAAGAAGAAAGAGGAGTTCAACGTATTATTATGAACCCAGAATTCCCAACTTGGTACCACCAGGATCAGATGGTGCTGATCCTTACCATCTCCTCTCTCACTGAGAAAATTCTCGATAATGTGGAGGGCGAGACGATATCACGTGGTGTCTGGAGCACACTGGAGAAGAATTTCGCATCAACAGGATTATGCAGATCAGGTTATAACTACAGAAGAAGGGCATGAGCATTGTTGATTACTTGAACAAGATGAAGCGCCTCGCTGACACCATCTCCGCTATTGGCAAACCTCTTGAACATGATGCGTGGTCTTGGCAGCGAGTACGACTCTTTGGTGACAAGTATTACCATGCGCACTGATCCCTACACCATCACTGATATCTGTGCCCACATGCTGAAGTATGAGATGCGTCTTGAGCAAAACAACACCTCTTATCAGGTTGTCAGCAGGAACCAAGGCTGTGGTGGCGGCAAATAGAATCGCGGTGGCAGATGATACACAAGTGATCGTGGGTCCGGTTCAAGCAACGGTGATCAGTCGACCTAGGGTTCACATGGTGTTCCTTGCCAGGTACGCAACAAACCTGGCCATGATGCATTAAGGTGCTGGCATGGGTTGGATCACTCGTACCAATCTGAGGAACCAACAAGGTTGCTGCCACTGTTAACAATATCTATTCTGTCAACTCCAACTGGTATGCCAATACTGGAGCGAGTGACCACATCACAAATGATATCGAGCGTCTTAATATGAAATAGCGCTACACAGGAGGTGATCATGTCCAGATTGCTGATGGGGCAGGTTTGTCGATAACTCATATAGGAATTTCATCGATCTATTGTTGCTGCTTCTCGCAACTTACTTCTGAACAATGTCCAATATGTTCCACACATTAATCACCATCTTCTGTCAATAAACAAAATCGTTTCCGACAATGATGTTTATGCTGAATTTCACACACATTGCCTTCTTATTAAAGATAGAGCCACTCTTTTCAAAGAAAAATGTGAGGATGGACTTTACTCAGTTTCAAATAACAGATCCAGTCAAGCACTCTTCTCTACCAAGATTATGAAAATTGTTGGGGCATCCAACTCCTTCTGTTATTCATCAAATTTTAGAAGATAATAACCTTACTGTAGCCAATAGAACTTTCTTTATCTGTGGTGCCTTTCAGCAAACAAAAGCTCATCAATTTCTATTTCTTCAAATCCTTTAGAGTTAATCCATATTTTGGGGACCTGCTCGCATTTCAGTTAATGGATTTCGCTACTATATATGTTAGCTTTGTTGACGACTACAACAGATATTACATGGATCTATTTTCTTAAGCACTAATCTGATTTTGAGTCCATCATCTTGCAATTTTAGAATCATGTTGAATGTTTACTTGAGAAGAAAATTCGGACTGTACAATCAGAATGGGGTAGAGAGTATACACACTTGCACAAGTATTTTCAACAAACAGGCATCACTCATCATGTATCCTACCCTCACACAGACCAACAAAATGGTCTAGTAGAACGTAAACGCAGGCACATAGTTGAAACGAGGATTACTCTTTTGGCTCATTCACAAATGCCTATTCAATTTTGGGATGAAGCCTTCTGCCTGTTATCTTATTAACAGAATGTCAAGTTGTGTGATTGACAACAATACTCATTTACATCGTCTGTTTGGAAGGACATCTGATTACAATTCTATAAAGGTTTTTGGGTTACGGTAATACAATTTAAGAAAATTGAATTTCAGAACTAAACAATGTATCTTTATTGGTTACAATGTAAATAAAAAAGGATACAAATGCCTTGACAGAGAAACTAGATGTGTTTATATTTCACACCATGTCGTCTTTGATGAGCATGTATGTCCTTTTGCCAAACCTTCTATTTCTACTAAAAAACCACACACTTCTCAACAACCCACTCACCTTCCCACTGTTGCCAATCTTTTCTAAAGGATAATAGTCCAGAGGCAATAGTTGAATTTACTACTAAGTTTGAACAAACTAATGCTACTTATGATCACTCTAGTAGTTCCTCTTTCTTTAGGTTCTCACAGTGACATAAAAGACGCATTAACAACCCCAATTATAGAACCAACAATTGTAGCAGAACAAATCCTTGATAACACAACTCAACCATTTGCCATCAAGTCTTGCCATCCAATGCGCACTAGGTTGAAAGACAACATCAGAAAACCAAAAAAGTATAATGATGACACTATCGGGTATTCAACTTTTGGTTGTAGGACCACGCTTCATCGTGCCGATGAACCTACTTCACTTGAACAAGGCATGCAACATCCTAATTGAAATCAAGGCATGGATCAAGAATACTTAACATTGATAAAAAATCAGACATGGAGATTTGTAACACCTAAGAAGGGATTAAATCTTATTGACAGTAAATGGGTATTCAAATTGAAGAGAAAGGTATATGGCTCTATTGATAGATACAAAGCAAGGATAATTGCTAAAGGATTCAAGCAAAGATTTGGAGTTGACTAAATTGACACTTACAGTCCAGTAGTTAAACCTGCTACAATCATAACCATTTTCTCCCTAGCTGTCTCCAGGGGCTAGTCAATGCGTCAAATTGATGTTCAAAATGCATTCCTTCATGGAGTATTACAAGAAGAGGTGTACATACGTCAACCTCCCGGTTATGAGAATCTACAACAAGCAGATCACATCTGCAAATTAGACAAAGCATTATATGAGTTAAAGCAAGCACCAAGGGCACGACACTCTCGACTAACCCGCAAAATGTAGGATTTAGGGTTTACCTCTTCACATGCTAATGCTTCCTTATTTACATCATCATTGTTATTTCTTCCTCAAGTGCTACTAACAAACTGATTGAAGAACTGATAAAGAATTTTGTAGTAAAAGATCTCGGCAGTCTTGATTACGTCCTAGGGATATAAGTAAACATGATCAATGAGGAATTGTGTTATTTCAGAAGAGATATGCTCAAGATCTACTGAAGAAGGCGAATATGCACACCTGCAAGTTAATTTTAACTCCCATGGCATCTAGTGAAAAGCTATCATGGGATCAAGGATCAGTTCTTTAAATATGGAACAGTTTCAGTACAGAAGTATTGTCGGAGGGTTACAATATTTGACAATAACTAGACCAGACCTTTATTTTGCTATCAACAGAGTATGTCAATTTATCCAAACACCAACTGATGTGCATTGGAGAGCAGTAAAAAAAAATTAAGATACATTAGAGGAATAATTGATCAAGGTCTGAGAATACAACAGTCAAAAGAAATAAATCTCAGTGCATTCTCTGATGCTGACTGGGCTGGATGCCCTGATGATCAACGCTCTACTGGTGGTTTTGCTGTATTTTTAGGTCCAAACCTAATCTCGTGGAGCTCATGCAAACAACCTACGGTATCAAGATCAAGCACAGAAACTGAGTACAAGGCCATAAAAAATGTCACGACAGAGATATTTGTGGGTTCAGTAATTGTTAAAAGAACTTGGTATCTATCAAGCTCATCCAACAACATTGTGGGGTGATAACCTTGGACTCTTGGAGCCACCTATCTCATACCCAATTCATTTTTTCACGCTCGCACCAAACACATTGTGCGTGAACAAGTTGCTCGCAAGGCTTTAGAAGTCAAGTTTCTATCCTCCAAAGATCAACTTGCTTACATATTCACTAAACCATTACCAAGACTGCCATTCAACACAATTTGTAATAATCAAATATGAGAAGATCATGTTTTGATTGAGGGAGACTGTTATAAAAGAAGATGACTACAAATAACTATAGGGTAGTTTATTGTCTTTAACTTCCTTAACTCCCCTGTTAGCTACTTTTGTAAACTCCCATGTAACGTGCTATAAATAATAGCACATCCAAAAGTGATAACTAAGTTTTTGACAAATTCATTCTCTTATCAAATTCCAAGCATATGCGAAGTGTGCATTTAAAAAATTCGAAGACATTTTTTTAAAAAAGAAAGAGAGTAATATAAATCTACAAGTCATGCAACTAATGAAAACTATACAAAAAAGTACATTTTTTTGATTGTTTCCATGATTTTATTTATTTAAAATCATTCTTACACCTTGTTTGTAACAATGTGAAACAAAGCTGCAATTACATCACACAATTTTCCTATATCGCCTAACACAAGTGATTTGTTAATATAATTGATGTCATATATGCAGCACTTTAGCCTATTAAATTTTGTTGCGAGATCAATATATGAAATAATTGTATGTGGCAGCACTTCATAGAGTGCACAAGATCCTTTTGATTGGTGTCCTAATAAATAAGGTCACACTTTGATACCCCACACTGATTAAGTATAAGCTAAACATTATGACATTACAATGGACATTAATAATGGCTAACAAGTGTATTTTGGTTGGCTATGACTTTTAACAATATTCAACACGCTTGAGTAACCCTATATGCTCAAATTAATGACTCATCGAATTACTTAGAAGATTGGAGTTTCTAAAGCCATGACTTGACATATTGTAGCAAGTTTCTTCCCCATTTTTCTAGCTTCTCACCGATGGTGGACAACGACAACTTATTTCATTATCACTTATCCCACATTGCCAAAATGTAGAGTAGATTACAGTTTCAGAAGCTATATATTTAGACATCCTATCAAAATTACTACATTGTTTGCTAAACTTAATTTCAATGAAAGGGTCTTCCTTTGTTAAAAAATAAAGCTATGGCACTAATTGATGACAGTTGTAGTTCATCAGTGGGTATCTTACATCTTGCTATGTTTGGTGTTCTGCTGGGGTGGGGCCTGAGCTGGGGGCCTTTCTAAAAGGGGGGAGCTTCCTCTCGGAATATAAAAGATAAACAAATATCTATACCATAATAGCATGCAATGATGAGAAATAATGAAACATAAGCAATGATCTATATACATAGTTCAAATTTAAAAATCAAAATATTTATTTTTCTATTGGCAATGGTTTTCAATTATAGTAGGTTATAAATCTTGATTGA
>NQLW01000007.1:751603-766787 GCA_002312845.1 Kalanchoe fedtschenkoi
ACATAGATTTGATTTATAGATACAATTTATTTATTACTTAATTTTTACACAACTTAGATATATAACTATATATAAACTAGATTTCATATGCTATCAAGAAAGCATTTTAAATTCACTTTTGAAATACATATTCAAACTTAAACAAAATAACAAATAAAAAATTTAGATTTCTCTTTAAACCTAAATAAACCAACATAAAAAAACTAACATATGAAAAAAACTAACACACATACAGAAAATCAAAGAGAATATATCGTTTAAGTAAAGTATATTTGGTTGCTTAATAAAAGGAGTTTATAAAATTTTAGAATAAAACAAATTCAATTTGTTAAACTTCATTGGTAGAGAATCAACACACTATCTTTGGGAAAATAAAAATCACTTGCCATAAGAACCACATACGGTTATCAAAACCACTTACCATCAATATTTGGTCAATTTTGTAACATATATTGTAATATGTAATTATGAGATTTAGATGTAACACATAAAGTAAGTCACATGATAACAATACAAAGTGGTGGTAATAATAACACAAAATTATATCGATTTGATTAATAGATACACAATTCATTATTATTAAATTCTACATATATTAGCAGTATTAAATTTTTCAATTCACCTTTATGCATTGAAAATTTGAAAGTATGCCCGTTAGCAATTAAAAATCAAATGTGTACCATGAACATCAATTTTCAATTTGAAAATCTTTATATATAGGAGTATATATCAAATAAGAAATGACATATGCAATTCATTTTGTGTTTGATTTGTACATATAAGATCATAAACTTTTATATGATTTATATTTCTTTTCAAAATTAAACAAACAAATAAGAAACAATAGATAACTAACATATAACTAATTTACAAAAAAAAGATACATTGTTAATTTTTTTTGTTTTGTTTTTTGTTCAGCTCCATAGAGTGTGTGAGTGCTTTGTCTTGCACATCTTTATGGCACGTACATATAAGTTTTGTGCCTCTCGCTCCGTTATATGTTTATCTTTCTTTTTTCTTATTTTTTTTGTTTTATAATATTGTCACGATCTGAAAAATAAGGATCACGATAGCGTTTGACTTCTCTTTTGACTTTTAGTCAAACAAGCTTCGACGAAGAAAAGTCAAAGTCCAACGTTCAACATACTAACTAAAATAAAATAACATTCAAAATTTAAAACTATTCCAAGTCAACTCAGGATCTTGCTCAAATACATCAGAACAACTACTAAAAAGTGGCAAAGTAACAAAAATTATATAACTGCTGACTGAAGATTGAATGACACCGTACCGAAAAGCTCGCTCTTTGCTATCCAAACACTGTCGCTACTGATTAACTACTGATCTGAAATAGAATTTAAATATTTGAGGTGAGTGAGAAGACGTAGTGAGTAAACAGTTCGCTACGTATTTTGGCGAGCCGAGGGGAATTTTTTTATTTTAATTAATATTATATTTATCAAGTGCGACTCGCTCACCGTTCGTATTTTTGTGTATGTAGGGGGTCAAATATCATTTTATTGGCTATTTCATATTTCACACCAATATGGCATATGTCAAATCCAACTGTGTATGCATGAACAAGTATGAACTACGTCATGAACCCTTTTTAGCTTGGCCCTTTTTGGCCAAATGCAAATGTGTATGCGTAAATAAGCATGAACTGCGACATAACCCCTTTTTGACTAGGCAGTCGTCACTGTCGATCCCAATCATTAAATCAATCATATATTTTTGCGTAACAAGCATCGTAGACTTGATGCAGGGTGTATGTATGAATGAATGCTCAATGTGACAATTTCACTTTTCCATATGGATATATGTTATGCACGTATTATACCCAATATGCTTTGTTAATAATCACTTATTTAGTTTTGTACGAAACGAAATACGTAGGAATTATTTACTCACTTCAAGCTATGCTTGAAATCGTACAATCAATTCATTTGGTAACTTGGCTCCGGTTCCTGAACTCACAACTCAAGTAATGACTAATGTCACTTCCTATTGTCTACGTATCTCATAATCCAAGTGATGGCTGGTGTCACTCCCTTTCATCTACGTTCTTTATGGCACAAACTTCCTTCTTCCTTTACTTCTTCTTCTTTTTTATTTATATAAAGAGATGAAACATAATCCTAATGTGAGTTGGGCTTATTCCTAATTTTGGGCTTTTTATTATTATTTATTTATTTATCTACACGATGGTACAATTATGTTGTACATTACACCTATGTAAATTTTAATAAGTAAAGTAAGATAATTTACACGTTGTCACCATTAAGTGACCATTTGATATTTAAAATGATCCTGATTTATGGTGAAATGATTTTCATTTGGATAATACCAGCCTCTTTTGGATGACTGTAATCTCGCTTCACTACACGTTATCATAATCATTTTTATTTAGTATGTGTCACATGTATAATAATTGTTGCTACTTGATGAATCCTAGCGAACAACATCTATGATCTTCATCTCTTCGTAAATTTGAGTTTTCTAATCCATATGTTACACCTAATTAAGACTCTCACATCCATACATAGAAAATTGGAAAAGATGTTATTGATGTGTCTAATAGTCTAATAAATTATTATATAATTAAATAAATAACAAATCTCAAAACCATCATATTTACACATTGAAAATCGGGAAATATACATGTTAGAAAGTGGATTCAAAACGTGTCCCATCATCATCAATTTTCAATATTGAAAATATTAGATTTCAATTTATATATAATCCTAATAATAATTTTTATATTTTGCTTTATTTATTTCATAGATACAAATATGATGTGAGGATACTATCAAAGTTATACCGAATTCATTAAGAGGCAAGGATAAAAAGAGATAACTAAGAATAAATAAAGAGACAATCATATGTGATACATCAAACATTAAAAATATACATATATGAATTATAAAATTATAAAAAATTTCTTAGTTGAGATTATTAAGTAATATTACTCATGAATTGGAAATTTTAGAATTTTAAAATAACAAAATATCTCTTAACTAATCACATCATTTTTAATTTAATCAAACCAAATAGTTGAGATTATTAGGAAAATATACATAATAGCTAAGTTAATTATTTATTGAATTAATTAGTTTCTTATTTAAAATTTATTGAATTAATTAATTATTAATGTGTCTAAATATATATTATATAATCATATAATTAAATAGATAACAAAATTCAAAACACTCACCTTTTTTTAAGTAATTTTCAAAATTCTTATTATTAATGTATCCCATTATCATCAATTATTAATTTTCAAAATCCTTAGATTATACTCTATGTTATGTATATGTATTAAGTTATAAAATGATTAGTTTAAGATTTAAATATTTATAACTTAATAAATATTCACGTGTCTAAAAATCTACTAAATTTTGGATTCAGATCCCAGGCAGCGTAGCTACTTGCTGCCTAGGGGTGAGCAAAATCCGGTCCGGACCGGAAAATGACCCGGAACCGGACCGGAATGGACCGAACCGGACCGGACCGAAGGATTCCGGTCCGGTCTTCGGTCCATCCATTTTTGGGATTCCGGTTCCGGTTCCGGTCCGGTCCAAACCCGGAAAATTTCGGTCCGGACCGGAATGGACCGGTTTGGTAATTTTTTAATAAAAAAAATTATTTTTATTAAAATACTGAAATATATCTTATTTAATACATAAATAAAATTACTTTTAATTCACATTTTTATTAAAATTTAATTAATTTTTATGATTCCGGTCCAAACCGGTCCGGTCCGGTCCAAACCCAGAATTTTCCGGTCCGGTCCGGTCCAGACCGATTCAAATCCGGTCCGGTCTTCGGTCCTTACCTTTTCTTGATTCCGGTTCCGGTCCGGTCCGGTCCGGTTTTGGACCGGTGATCACCCCTATTGCTGCCAATGACGAAACGACGCCGTTTTGTTTTCAACCTAAATCAGGTCACGTGCTCACAATTTCTTTTCCTGCCGTCTTCTCCCGCGACCCTCTTCCCGGCCGATTCTGCTTCAGTCCGCCAGTCAAGCTGTCGATTATCCGCAATTGACAAATCGTTTTTCATCTCTTATCAGCAATTCATCTTCTCAATATTTTTATGTTCTTATCGATTTCCGAATATCCAATTTAGATTTTAAATCAGGTTTGTCACTCTCAGATTTAGGTCGAAAACTGGCGAACCTGAAATTTTGCTTCACTGTCCGATTGAATCGTTGTGGCTGAAGGGAAATCCTTGCTTCTGCTTTCTGCAATTCGGTAAGATGTCGATTTATTTCGTTGAGCAAGAAGAGTTGAGAAGCCGAAACCCTTATGAGACTTTGCTGTCTGAATGTTTCAGCTTAATCAGTTATTTGTTTTCCAGCTTTTTTTATTTTATTTTAAGTTTTACAGATGATGAATGAATGGAATAGATGCACCCAGTTTCAAGCTTGAAGTTGAGGCTGCACTGTCACTTGTCTGATGCCTTTTAACTATAGGATACTGCTGTTTGATGATTTTTAAATATGTCAGCTTTGATCCTGGTTATGTTTTCAAATGTTGTTTAGTCAAATGTGGCACATACATGCTTTTTCACATACATAATAGAGAATCAACAAATCCTAAAATAAGAATTCTTAACTTGAGAACTTTATTACTCATGCTATGGATTTGTTTTATCAGACATCTCATTGTTCATGTTATTAATAAATCTGAAATGGGTTACATGCTCATTTATTCACCGTCAATTTTTTTTACAGTCTGCCAGAACTTGGAAAAGGATAATTTGAACAGCATGTGGAGATGACAAGGCGAGGACACCGTTTCATTATAAAATGAAGAAGAAGGCAGCTCAGTGGACTCATTTCACAATCAATCCGTGCATAGTGTATCACATTATCAGTTGTAAATTTCAAACAACGCGTGGTTTTGCATAGTGCCAATGAGTTCAGGATTTTTTTATTGTATAAGACAGTTTCATGTATTCAATGTGAATGAATGGAATAGATTTACAGAAATTTTTATTATGTAATAGTGTTTCATCAGTTGAATCTGTTAAAGGAAATCAGGATACTTTATTGTAGTAACTTGCAAAAATGAGTTTGCATTCACTATGGCATATCAATATATCAGGTTTCAACTGTTGTTCAAAAATTTTATATTATTATGGCAAATCTGCTCAAAATATGCATATTTGAGCAGCTGAAATATGACAAATCTGCTCAAAAACTGCATACTCAACATCTTAAATATGAAAAACCTGCTCAAAATCTGCTTATATAGGCATCTTAAATAGGACAAATCTGCTCACAAACTGCATACACAATAGCTTAAATATAAAAACCTGCTAAAAATTGCATACACAAGAATCTAAAATGTGAAAAATCTGCTCAAAATCTGCATACACAGGCATCTTAAATACGACAAATCTGCTCACAAACTGCATACACAAGCATCTTAAATATGAAAAACCTGCTCAAAACTTGCATATACAAGCAAGTGAAATGTGACAAATCTACTAAAAAACCTGCATACACCTGCAGCTTAGATGTGGTAAATCTGCTCAGATATTATGAAATATAACCCATGATAGTCTAAAGCATAGTCTTCTGAAGTGTTTCTTTAGTAGGTCTATTTACAGCAGACATTTCAATTCCAGATGCCAGTGGATTAGTGTCATCGATAGAAACTTGAGACAAATCTACACCCTGTATAAAAATTAAAAATTAGTAAAAGGTATATGTACTATATAACTTACAAAGGTCAGTATGGTTTCGATAAATGACTTTACCATCGTCATTTCTGAGAGTGTCGCTTTTGGACTTGTGAAACCAACTTCTAATCTGTCTTCAGACAACCATGGAACATTTGGTGGCATCTCAACGTCCTGTCAAGTACCAAAAATCAGAAATAAATCACGCGATATTACCTATTTAGTAACCAGTAGTTCAGATGCAAGTGAACTTACTATATGATTCACATATTCATTTTCGGTTAATTTTCTTGGCTGTTTTCCCTTGTCTCCATTGGCGTTCTTTCTGAATTTCTTTTCAAACCATGGTTTGAGTCTTTTGCTTCCTGTATTCACACGCACTTTTTTCGCAAGTCCTTTCACCTCTTTTCCTTGATAGCAAGTTGAAGGTGTTGCATCAAATAAAAATTGCAGATAAACTTTGATTGCTGACAATTACAGAATGAACCAAAAACCTGCAACTGTACTGATCAAATAAAAAACGGAGATAAGCATACATAACTGATATATCAGAATAGAATAACAATTTGCAACTACTGTTAACTAGTGAAATAACAAAAAAATCAACACATATCAATGTTTCATTAAATAACAGCAACCTGGAAATACAATTCAACTAGCCAAATAAAAATGCAGATAAACTTACATAGTTAATGCTCTTCAAATAGAACAAGAGCGACCACCAAAATTAACATTCAAAGAGAATGTCCCAATTGCTTAGCCGGATAAAAAGAGAGGGAGATAATGGCGCCATTTTTCGTTCGATCAAATCTATGTAGATGTGGCAGTTACCCATGAAGCAAATATTTTGGAAGTTCAATCGACAGCTTGACTGGCGGACGGAAGCAGAATCGGTCGGGAAGAGGGTCGTGGGAGAAGACGGCAGGAAAAGAAATAGTGAGCACGTGACCTGATTTAGGTTGAAAACAGAACGGCGTCGTTTCGTCATTGGCAGCAAGTAGCTGCGCTGCTTGGGATCTGAATCCCTCTAAATTTTTATATGATTAAATGAAAAACAAAACTTAAAACTTCATCTTATGCATTGAACCCGGGAATTATACATATTAGGAATTAGACTCACACTCTATCCCATCATCATTAATTTTTAAAATCATTAGATTAATAAATTATATATCCAAATTCATGTCATATTAGGATATTACCAAAATTATGACGATTTAATTGACATATGCAATTCATGTCATATTTAATTTTTACATATATTATCATATATCCAAATACAACATGAATATATACTCATATAAATTATATTTCATTTCATAATCAAGGAAACAGATAAATAAGAGAAAAAAGACAACTAAGAAACAAATAAAGAGAGAATCAAGGAGAAATATCCGCTTAAGTATAACATATTTAGTTGCTTAGTAAAGGGATTAAATTAAAATTTGAATCAAAATAAATAAATTTGCTAAATTTCATTCGTATAAAAAATAAATAAATAAAGAGTTAATTAAGAGATAACAAACAAAGAGAGAATCAAGAATATCGTTTAACTAAAATAGATTTAGTTGTTTAATTAAAGAATACATTGCAATTAACTAAAATAGATTTACTAAATATCATTGCAACCATCAAAATTTAGTGAATACAGTTAATCCATAAAATCCACTTAGTATCATTGACAAAATAAAAACGAATTGCAAGTAAAAACCATTCACGGTTTTTAAAAACCACTTGTCATCAAATTAAGTGATGAAAGAATCTCTACAAACTAATTAAATAAATGATGAAATTAAAGTATACTATATCTAGGATAATTATGTGATATATTAAGCAGTTGGTTAGGAATGATGATATAAATATAATTTTAAATAAATATGAGGTATATTCAACAGTTTGTTAAGAAATGTAATATAAGTATATTTTAAATAATTATGCGATACAATCAACGATTAGTTAGGAATTATTATATAAATATAATGTTGAATAATTAGGAGATATACTCAACGGGTTGGTTAGGAATGATAGTATAATTATGAACCATTTTTATTGAATTTTAAAGTCTAATAGTGGCATGAAAACTAATAGCTTATCTCATATTCAATTATTTATTTACAGTAACCATAATCATCTAACACGTCATTATTCTCTTTGGCACTTCCTTAACCGAAGTTCTACTTTTTGAATTTGCATTGGATGCTTCTGAAGAGACATCTGCAGCAGATGGAGTCATCACCGGATGAGTTTTTGCATGAATCTGTTTCCTCGAGAAGCTTCAAAAGACACCAATAGAACTCATTAATCCCATTTTTTCTCGATTAATCTGAAATTATTATAACTTCAAATGATTTTTGTTACAATTTGAGTATACACAACTGTTATTTATGGAGAAGGCCGGAACTGTGTCCATGGCTACATTGGGCATATGGCACGACAAGGAGAAAAATAAAAGAAATTTTCGTCCAACTCAAATTGCCAGTTTAACAATAAATCTTGTCAGTTTTACAGAAAATATTCAACTCCGACGATAATCTTGTAATAGCTCATGTTTGAATCAGGGCCGGTCCCGACTTTTGTGAGGCCCTGTGCGAAATGAAAATTGAGGCCTCTATTTTATTAAATAGGAAGCAAAAAGTCTACTTCGTGGCAATTGCACAAATGGAATGGGACATGTATCTGACTTCCAAATACATGTTAAAAACTGAAATCGTACAAACAAAAAAGTTTAATCTTTACAAAACAACAACATAGTAGGCATACCAAAAACCTATTTGAATAATAACAATCTTCTCGAGTTTTTTGAAACAAAGTCCTCAATCAAATCTACATATGCAACTTTCTCCAAGTGGTCATTTTCAATTGCTAGCAGAGCCAATCCATTAAGTCTCTCCTATGACATTGAAGATCGCAACTAAGACTTCAAAAGTTTTAATTTAGAAAAACTTCTTTCTGCAGATGCAACAGTCACACGAATAGTGAGTAGTATTCTATAAGCAATAGTTGCATTAGGAAAACAATTCATATATTTCAGAAATTGTAAAATATGAATGGCATGCATATCTTTCTTAGGCAAAAGATCCATAAGCAATTTCAATTCCACATATAAATCATTAGCATCAACATCATTATAATCACCGTTTTTAAGTGCAACTTCTAAAGCATCAAAAGAAGACTTCAAACACACGTCATCCAATGCATTTAACTTTGTAGAAGTAAATAAAAATCCAAATAATTTTTCATAGTCTTCGTATTGCTCAAATCTCCTATTAAGCGAACTAATAGCTTGATCAACCATATACAAGAAGTAATTAATTCTAAATGCATCTTCAGGAGATTGTGATTCAACCAATGGTTCATCATGTGAGTTTTCTTCAAAATATGTTTCTCTTCATATTTGCCGCCTATGAGAAAATAATAGATCAATATCAAATTCAATGGCAATTTTTCAGCTTCTTTAATTGCACTAGAAAAACCAACATCTCGATATCTCTCAAAAAAGAAATCAATCCTTTAATTATATCAATGGCTACATCAATAACCATATCTATATAGACTGTAGACTCTGACTAACTGAAATCACATAATTTAACATGTCATACCATATTACTATAGCCACTAAAAATTCAAAATCTCGAAGTTCATTTCAGCTAATGATTTTGCTCCATTTTTTATTTTAGAGTCATTATCATTTTCAAACACGTGAAATAAAGCCTCTCTTATATCCACAATTTGAAACCTAATTGCTCTAACACTACCGGCGCGACTCTCCCAACGAGTAGATGACATTGACTTAAGTATTAAACCTTTCACATTATCTTTTAAAATTTGCAATCTTTTAGTCGAATGTGCAAATATAGTATAAATGTGTTGTATAACACCAAAGAAATCTCTAGCTTTTGTACAAATATTTGCCATATCACACAATATAAGATTCAAACTATGAGCACCACAAGAAGTATAAAATGCTCTACGATTAATATCTAAAAGTTTTTTTTTGAACTCCATGATGTCTTCCTTTCATATTGGATCCATTGTCATATCCCTACCCTCGCACATTGTCTACATCAAGATCAAGAGACTTCAATTCCTGTAATAAAACATCAAAAAGTTCTTGTCCTGTAGTATCATTAACATTTATGAATCCCAAAAATGATTCCTCAATCACAACAGAACTGGAAGTCAGATCAACATACCTCAAAATCAAAGACATTTGTTCCTGATGACTAACATCAGGAGTACAATCTAATATAACAGAAAAGTACTTTGCTTGTCTTACCTTTTTGACAATTTCAGATCTAATAGAGGAAGCAAGCAAAAATATCAACTCATTTGAATTTTATGACCAAGACAGTGAATGAGAATATCATCATTTGTAATGCGCCGAACATGCTCTTGTATAATTGGATCAAACTCAACTAACATTTCAATTAAATCTAAAAAATTTCCATTATTGTTTTCATACAATCTTTCTTTAGTGCCACGAAATGCTAAACTATGTTTTGCAAGATATTTCATAATACAAACTATTTTTAACAAAACATTTTTCCAATGATCCTTTTCTTTTTAAAGTTGTTTTTGAGCTAAATGATCAATAGTTTTATTTACTTTTATCTAGAACGCAATTCATACCACGCAGCCCAAATCTTTATATATTATAAGCCAACTTCATGTTCTTGAAGTTGTACCGCTATATGAGTCCAATCCGCATAACCTTCATTGACTAATCCACCTTTAACATACTCCTTTTTAAATATTTTACAACAAAAATAAACACTTTATCAAGCTCTTTTGAATAAACAAGCCAATCTCTATCTTGAACTTCACCATTATCTAAAATTTTAATATATAAATATGATACAAATCGCCTTCCAAACTTATTTTTAAGTCCTTTTTGAATAGACATGTCTCTTTTAGGATCATTTACCGCTAAAACATCAATCATTTTAGAATCAAGAGCATCTCAACATCTCGAATCAAAAATTTCAATATGAAAACTTAAAGACTCATTATCATTATCATCATCATCATTCAAATTCTCAATACTAGTCCTACTACCAAAGGGATGTATGGAATCACTATCTTCATTAGCATCCTTTCTATTATTATCATCACTACCACTATAGTTATCTACAAAATCTTCATCATCGCTAAAATTTAAATTCTGCTCATTAGTAGTCTCATTAGCATCCAATAATCTATCAGTGTTTTTCTTTCTAAAGAAGCTTGTAATTCTTTTACAACAAATTTATTAAGAGCTCCTTGTTGAGATTTAACTAATTTTTCTACTTTTTTTCTTTTCCTTTATCTTATCATTACCGGACTCAAATTTTCTAATTCTAGAAGACATATCCAAGCACTTCAATAGAATAAAATAACTGAACAAATAAACTTTAATCGATCTGTCTTCGGACTCCAATCCAAGAAATGTAAATCTGATAAAAAAGTAAATTTGAAAATTATATACTTAAGCCAGAAACAACAACTGAACAACAACATTAACAATTTGACTTAGATACTCAAGCTGGAAACAACAATAACAACATTAACAATTCGATTAGATAATCAAGCCGGAAACAACAACTAAACAACAACCAACAACATTAACAATAATCTGTTATGAATCTGAAACATATTAAAATTGATTAAAAATATAATTAAAAAAAGTAATAAAAAAGCTTCATTTACCTAACTGATTGAAGGCCGAAGGCGAATGAAAAGAAGCAGCTCGTAGTCAAGAGTGGTGATTTGTATCTGTCACTTTGCTTTTCGTCTTTCGTTGAATTTTGATTTTACTTCAATCGTTGCCCAATCAGTTGATGTCGTGTCGCTCTTCAGTTGTCTTATCATCTAGGGCTTTTTTATTTTCGGATGTTTTTTATTTTCTTTGTTTCTTCTGTGTAAGAGGCCTGGTGCAGCAGGAGGTGGGCTGGTTTAGCAGGAGGCCTGATCCTGATGGGCTGGAGGCTTATTCGAGCTGGAGGCCCGGCCCTGGTTTGAATGTATCTGACAGATTATTTATTGAGAGTGCAATTATGGAAATCTCTTCATTTCAAGAAAGGGGCATCTCTATTGCCACAGGTATTTACATTCCTACATATTTGAGATACAGTCCGTTATGATGGTGCAGGGCCGACTCAACTTAAATTGGGTTGGGGCCTTTTGCAATTCTTTATCTTTTTTTTTCCTTTTTTATAACTTCAAGTTTTGGACTTAATATTTAAACCTTTTAAAAATTTGGGAGCTTTTTCCTTTAAAATTTTACTGTCCAAAATGGGGGCCCGGTGCCAAACCCTAATAGCCGGCACTGTGACGGTATTGTTGTACGGAAGCGTGTTAGTAAATTACAAAGAGGGAGGAAGAGAATCCTTTAGCTTACTAGAAGATTGTAGCTAAGGATTGGTGCATTTCGAAATAAGGGAGGGGAGCTCCTTTTATATGGACTTGGAAGGAGCATTGTACTCATATCTTAGCGATGTGTGATAGAAGCTAATTTCAACAATCTCCACCTTGGCGATATCCAACATCCAACTCTTCATACTTTCTCCCTGATTCAATCTTTTGGCGGTGCCTTCAAGCGCTAGCTTAAAGAGTGTGCACAACTCTTAACATATTTAGACAATAGTTAAACTTGGCAACTAGCACAATATTGTCATCATATCAGCATGATTATCTTTGGTCGGGATCTTTTGGAGGAGTATTGAACCACCTTCTAAAATCTCTCTGATAGGTCAATATGGTTCGTCCTTGCATGATAAACTTGGTTCTTTGTCAAATGGATAGCACTCTGACTATCACAATGCACTTTGATTGACCTCTGGTTGATCCCTAACTCATCAAGCAATCTTTGAAGCCAAATGGCTTCCTTAACAGCTCCTATGACTGACATGTACTCTGCCTTTATTGTAGACAAAGCAACTGTCGGCTGCAATGTAGACCTCCAACTCACTAGCGGCTTCACAATCGTAAACACATACCCAGTAGTTGATCGTCTTGTAGCACTATCTCCAGCGTAGTCGGAATCACAATATCCAATGACATTCCTTTTTATCCCGCTGAAATACTAATCCAACATCTATGGTGCCCATAATATATCATAGAATTCATTTCACAGCTCGTCAATGATCCTTGCTTGGATTGTGCATATACATGCTTACTACTCCAACAACATGTGAAATGTCAGGTCTCTTACACACCGTTGCATACATTAAGCTACCAACTGCACATGCATATGGTATTTTCTCCATGTACTCCTACTCTGTATCATCAACTGGAGACGACACTGCATTAAGTTTGAAATGAAGAGCAAGTGGTGTACTAACAGGTTTGGTTTGTTCATTCATGCCAAACCTCTGTAGCACCTTACTCAGATAATCCTTCTGAGTCAAACAAAGCCTCTCCGATTTCCTGTCTCTACTTTTCTCCATGATTTGATTTATAGGTATATTAAGCACAAAAAATAATTTGAGGATTCATTTTGAATTTAATATATGCATATGATATACATATATAACATTTAAAGCTTTGCCTATTTGAGATTATTAAATATTATTACTCATAAATTTTAAATAATAAAAAATCTCTTAATGAGTCATATCATTTTATATCTAATCAAATCAAATAGTTGAGATTATTAATCAAATTTATTTAACATATAATATTATTATTTAATTAATTAATTAGTATATTATTTAAGTATTTAAGAATTAATTAATTATTAATTATTAATGTGTCTAAACTTATAATAAATTATTATATAATTAAATAAATAACAGAATACAAAACTCTTATCTTTATGCATTGAAAATGAAAAATATACATGTTAGCAATTGGACTCTAAATATGTCTTATCATCAATTATTGATATTCAAAATCATTAGATTCTACTCAATGACTTTCATATTTTGATATACGGGGAAATTAAAGTACTATTGTTATTGTACAATTAAAGTGGTCATATTAAAAGCATGAAGGTTAAGAGTCTATGGAAATTTCAAGAGTTATTCCCATGCATTATATATACTCTCTTATTGATCCTAAACTACATACTTCGAGAAAATACAAAAATACTCATTAGAGAAATTTGCTTATATCATCAAGAAGCAAGCTATAAAAATATAGGATCAAAGAGAGAAAGCACATAGGATCAAAGAGAGAAAGCACATAGGATTATTTAAGTCATTGCTATGGATCCAAGTAAGTCTCCTATTTTTTCTCAACTATGTTTCAATTCTTACTATCCATATTTGGTTAAAATATTTTTAAGTGGATTTTGGATTATTTTTTCCGCATTACGATAAAAAATCAAACAATATTGTATTGATCTAATTTTGGTTTTAATGTGTTTACTTGACAGGAGATGCTAGATTAGTTTCATATCAATGAGGGCAGTGGGCTTTGCTCGCTTTGGTATGCCTCGTGGTGCCAGCCCTGGCTTTTACATCCAAGCAAGATCGAACGGATTCTACCAGCGCACAACTCAGCCACGCCCTAGTCCTAAATCACTACCTTTTCTAGGTCCAGCATGTGATTTCTCCTTCCAACAATCAAGATACCCAAATTAGTTTAATGCATTCATTGGAATCATGGCAAATTCTTGGGTACTCCGGGAGTACCTACTCCCTCGCGCGACGTCGTTTCATACAATCCTTGCGTGCCTTCATTTCATATTATACCAAAACGACGTCGTTTTTTGTGTTTAACAATAAAACGTGTTAAACCCCATTCTTCATCAGAAATGTCTCGATATTCACCAGAATTGCTTATATATTCATCAAAATTGTTCATATATTTATGAGATTGTTTTATGGTCTAAATTTATTTTTTTTACTTCCATATTCATCAGAAATGCTCGATATTCACCAGAATTGCTTATATATTCATAAGAATTGCTCCTATATTTATGAGATAATTTTATGGTCTACATTCAGTAGTTTTGCTTCCATATTCATCAGAAATATATCGATATTCACCATATTTGCTTATATATTCATCAGAATTGCTCCTATTTTATGGTCCAGGTTCTACATTGATAGAAAATTTGAAATAATATTCATAAATAATCTATCAAGAGCAATACACAAGATGGATAAGTGAACTTATAGGAAGTTGCAAAATCAGACATGGGTGACGAATGTGCATACCGCTGTCTTGAAGTATATACGTCCTGGACATATCTTTTAAGGTTTCATAAGCAGCCAAGTCAATACCAGCATTAGGAATAATGCCAAGAAGAGATGACACCAAGCCTTTGTAGAAAGCTCGGGGTCCCTCCTGAATTAATATGTCCTTTGACAGTTATCTGATACTAGGAATTTTTCCACCCTCAGTCTGTAATCTGGTCTTCACAAGATCAAGTGGATATATAGCAGTCTGTGCAACTGCGCCAGCCATTCCTCCAGCAAACAGTCTCCCTGAAGTGCCTATGTCAACCTTGTCTCCTCCATTATCAGTCCCGATCATATTCTTGATCATTTCATAAGTGTAAAATTTAATAGCG
>NQLW01000007.1:776921-798193 GCA_002312845.1 Kalanchoe fedtschenkoi
TGAAAAAAATTGATTTCGTTTGGGTTGGCTTCTATTTTAGATTTGGGCCCTTGTTAAGTTAAATTGAGATATTATATTTTTATTTAATTTTTTTTATTTTTAGTTTTTTTACACCATGGGCATTACAGTATTACCCCTATAAACGTCCTCGAATTTAAACTCATACCTTGGTTATCAAAAAGATGAGGGTATCTACTTTGGATATCCTCTTTCGCTTTCCAAGTAGCTTTAGCTTCAGAATTATTTTTCCAGAGTACCTTTACAGAAGCTACTTCCTTATTTCTTACTCTTTTTGTTTGACGATCCAGAATGTCAATGGGTTCCTCTTCGTAGTATAAGCTATCATTCACTTGAATATGTTCGGCTTCCAAGACATGGCTTGGATCCGAAAGATACTTACGAAGCATGGATACATGAAAGACTGGGTGTACATTTGACAAGGTTGGCGGTAACGCCAATCGATAAGCCACCTTTCCAACTCGTTCCAAAATCTCAAAAGGATCAATGAATCGAGGACTAAGCTTTCCCTTCTTACCAAATCTCATCACACCTTTCATCGGGGATACCATTGTAACAGCCCCGATCCCTTACTGTCGATATTGTCCCACACTCTCTCACCCCGTGCGGCGGTGGGTTTTGCGTTGGTGTGCTACCTCATTCGGCGAATCTGCACCCAAAAAGCCTCGACACTAAGTAAGGAGTTTTAGCTCTAACTAAGGAAGCTAAGGATCTCCCACCTAGTCGATGTGGGATGTAACAGCTATCCTTGATGCTAATTCTCTAAGATGGGAGCGGTCTAACCGCTTATGTCTTATGGTGATGAAAACCACCATAAGTGATGCTATCAGGGGAGCAATTCCCAACTCAGAGAATGCCCGTGACTATCTTGCTAAAGTTGAGAAATAATTTTAACGTTCCTCAAATGTTTATGCTAGCACCCTCATGATGAAAATGTTGAGTACTAAATATGATGTCTCCGGAAGTATAAGGGAGCACATTATGAAGATGTCTGACATGGCTGGTAAGCTGAAAACTATGGACATGGCAATTATGATGGATTCTTAGTTCACTTTATCATGACTTTGCTCCCTCAGGAGTATAATACTTTTAAGATAAATTATAACACTCAGAAAGATAAGTGGACTATGACGGAATTGATTGGATATTGTGTCCAAGAGGAAGAGAGAATTTCACAAGATAAGAAAGACCAAGTGCATAATGTTGGCATTGGCAAAAAGAAACATCAGGCTGATAATAAAGGCAAAAGGAAGCTTAATTTCTCTCCTAAGGTGGAGCCTAGCCCTTCAGGGCATAAGAAGGCTAAGGCAGCTGCTCCATCGTTAGTGGGACACATTCAGAAGGAATGTGCGGGCTTTAAGAATTGGCTCGCTAAGAAAGGTAACTATGAAGTTTCCTTCATTAATGAATCCTTTTATGCTGATTATTCTGTGAATTTCTGGTGGATTGACTCAGGTGCCACTGTGCACGTTACCAATTCATTACAGGAATTCTCTAATAAAAGGGGAGAGAAGTCTCAAAATGGTGAACGGTAAAGAAGCTGAAGTCGAAGTTATTGGATCACTCCCATTATTTTTGGTGAATGGTTTCATCCTTCATCTTCAGGATGTGGTTTATATTCCTAGGATGAGAAGAAACTTAATTTTTATTTCTCTTTTAGACAATGATGGTTTTCTTTGTACGTTTGGAAACAATAAGTATGTTATTTATTTTGATAACAATATTGTTGGTCATACTGCTAGACATAACAAACTTTCTATGCTTTCACTTAATGAATCTCCTTTACTATTAAACGTATGTGATAATGTTTCAAATAAGCACAAGCGTGATGAATATAATGAGACTTCATCGAAATTATGGCACTGTCATTTAGGCCATATTTCAAAGGGGAGAATAGAATGTCTCATTAGAGAAGAGATACTTCAATCCATTGATTTCTCTAATTCTCGTGCTTGCATTGACTGCATTAAGAGAAAGTATGTTAAACAAATTAAGAAAGGAGTCACACGAAGTACGGGTGCTTTAAAATTAATTCACACTAATATTTGTGGACCAATTCCCGTAACATCGATAGATGGATATGACTCCTTTATTATGTTTAATGATGATTTCTCTCGTTATGGATATATTTTTCTAAGTCATGGCCGATCTAAATCGCTTGACAAATTTAAGATATTTAAGGCTGAAGTAGAAAATTACCATAATTTCAAGATTAAGATCGTGCGATCAGATCTAGGTGAAGAAAAGTATGGGAGACATGCTCCATACGGATAATTTCCTGCCCTGTTTGCTAAATATCTTCAAGAAAACGGGATAGTAGCTCAATACTCCATGCCCGACGAACCTCAGCAAAATGGAGTAGTTGAAAGGAGAAATCATACACTTATGTATGGTACGAAGTATGCTACGCTACTCCATTTTTCCGGTAAATTTTTGGATGGAAGCTTTAAAAACAGCAGCTTACATACTTAATCGGGTTCCTAGTAAATCAGTCCCTAAGACATCTTATGAATTATGGACTAGGAGAAAACCAAATTTGAGGTACTTACGAGTTTGGGGCTGTCTTGCTGAAGCTAAACTATATAATCCACATATTGGAAATTAGACTCTAAGAATGTAAGTTGTCATTTTATTGGCTATCCTAATAGGTCAAAGGGGTATCGATTCTACTGTCCTAACCGTACTACTAAGTTCGTGGAAACTCGCTCAGAAAGTAGAAAAATTAATCTTGAAGAGGTTCGTATTTATTTCCTATTACCAATAATCCAAGAGATAATTATTCTTGCTACCAAAATAATTACACCTCCAGTTCTGAATCCTAGAGAAGACTCCTTGACTGGATGCTCAGAAACTATTCATGTTATGCCTAATGATGGGACACAGAAAAACCAGTCTCCTATGATACTTCATGAATCTCATGTGATAACTAATGAACCTTTACGAATATCATAACAAGAAAGAAGATCTGCCATTCCTAATCATTATGTTGTGTACATGAATGAAGATGTGCATGATATAGGAAAAGTAGATGATCCCACTTCATTTTAAGAGTGCCATGATGTCTGAAGATTCATCAAAATGGCTTGAAGCCATGGAAGATGAAATAAGGTCTATGAGCATTAATGATGTCTGAGATTTAGTAAAAATTCCCAATGAAGTCAAAACAGTAGGTTGTAAATGGATCTACAATACTAAATATGACTCTAAAGGAAATGTTGAAAGATTCAAGACTAGGCTTGTAGCGAAAAGCTTTACGCAAAGATAAGAAATTTATTATGTTGACACTTTCTCTCTCATCTCTAAGAAAGATTCACTAAGAATAGTTACGATGCTAGTAGCTCATTATAATTTGGAGCTGCACCGAATGGACGTCAAAACTGCATTCCATAATGGTGACTTACGTGAAAATGTTTACATGGCTCAACCGGAAGGTTTAGTCATTAAAAGAAAGGAACGCATGGTATGTCGGCGTAAGAAGTCAATTTATGAACTAAAGCAAGCGTCAAGACAGTGGTATCTTAAGTTTGATGAAACAATAAGAAATTTTGATTTTATTGAAAATAAGGTGGATAATTGTATCTATGTTAGATTTAGAGGATGAAAAATCATCGTATTAGCACTTTATGTCGATGATATCCTATTAGCTAGCAATGATAAGAATATGTTGCATGAGACAAAGAGATTCTTATCCACTCATTTTGATATGAAGGACCTCGGTGATGCCTCTTATGTTCTAGGCATTAAAATTCATCGAGATAGATCTAAAGGAGTATTAGGTTTGTCTCAAAAGTCATACATTGACAAAGTACTTAAGAGATACAACATGAACAACTGTTCTGCCACGGCTGCTCCTATAGTCAAAGGCGATAAGTTTGGATTATTCCAATGTCCAAGGAATCAATTAGAAACTGATCAGATGAAGATGATTCCTTACCCTTTAGCCGTCGAAAGCATTATGTATGCTCAAGTCTGTACACGTCCTGACTTAGCTTTTGTAAGCGGGATGCTTGGCAGATTTCAGTCAAATCCAGGACTTGATCATTGGAAAGCTGTTTAAAAAGTCTTGCGTTATTTACAAGGCACTAAAGATTATATACTTACATATAAGAGGACTGATGACCTTGAGGTTATAAGTTATTCAGATGCTGATCTTGCGGGGTGTGTTTATACTAAGAAGTCGACATCAGGATACATCTTCACCCTCGCAGGAGGAGCTACTTCATGGAAAAGCTCTAAACAAGAGCTTACGACATCATCGACAATGCAAGCTAAGTTTGTGGCATGTTTTGAAGTTACGAGACAAGCTGTATGGCTTAAGAATTTTATCTCAGGCTTGAAGGTGGTCAACAACATTTCTAGACCACTTAAGTTATATTGCGATAATGAGGCCACAATATTCTTTTTTAATAAGAACAAGTCAAGTGGTGCCTCCAATTACATTGACATTAAGTATCATGTTGTAAAAGATAGAATTCAGGATCAGACTATTATGGTTAAGCACATAAGTACTAAGTTAATGTTAGCGGATCTACTTACTAAAGGCTTATCACCGAGTCTCTTTCAAGAGCATGTTGTCGGCATGGGTTTAAAAGGTAACTTATGATCTGATTCTGAATAAGAGGACCATAATTATGAACCAACTCCCAATAAGAACTAATGAACTAATAGAGTTCAGTGGTACCACTCATCATCTTGGTATGCTGATCTGTTGAGTATGGACTTATGTTGATTAGACATTCAATTAAGTGGGAGAATGTTAGATTAATCTCGGGCCCAATAACAAGGGCCCAATATTATGAAGTCCGTGATCAGAGGACACCCAAAGAAATTAGGGTTTTAGTCCTCGTCGCCCAGCACCTACACAAAAATAAAAAAAGGGACATTAGAAACAGACTGACGATCAATTTTCTTTCAATAGTGGTGCTAAAGCGATCAGAAGACCTAACCTACATCAATTCTCAAGCCGTCTTCTTCAGAATTCCTACATCAAGAACACCACATCCACATCATCTACTATATTCGAAGAAATGAGACAAGAGATGTCTTCAACCTCAAACACCGGTTAGTATGATAATTTTGTACTCAATTAGGTGTTACTGTTGTTAGGCTAAGTTAACGATATAATATTTTCCTAAACCTGATGTATACTCAATTCTAACGCATAGACCCCTCACAAGATCAACCTTGAAGATATTGTGAAGGTTGAGCTTGGAGATAATGTGATGAAAGGAAGTAGAAAGAATAGCTTTGCTGAGAATATTTGATGGTTGATCGATCCTAGATCTACCAAAGAAAGGTGGCTGTCACACCTGTTTTTGACAAGTTGAATAATGTATATTTCCTTTCACATGCATACAGATATTTCAGTAGAAGACCTTACCAATTCGATTGAGTAGCATAAACACTTTCAACTGGTTACTAGTTTTGTTTTTTTGTTTTTAGTTTCTTATTAGAAGAATGTTATCCACATAGGTTAGAAGCACAAAAAAGATTGATTCAGTAGCATATGTAAACAATGAGAGATCAGAGGCACATCGGTTGAAGCCAAACAGAATCAATGCAATAGATAGCTTGTGAAACCGCTTTCTTGGAGATTGCTTGAGACCATTTAAGAATTTAAGAAACTTACATACAGCTTGTTGAATTTTCTTTTCGTCAAATAATTTGTATCTAGCAGGTACAGTCATGCATACTTACTCTTCTAATCTCCATGAAGGTATGTATTTGTAATATCAATCTGGAATAATAGCCATTTTCTTGTAGCATCTAAAGCTTCATCGGTCCAAAACCGGACCGGACCAGAATCGGAATCGATAAATGGTAAGGACCGAAGACCGGACCGGATTTGAATCGGTCCGGACCGGTAAATTCCAGGTTTGGACCGGAATCATAAAAAATTAATTAAATTTTAATAGAAATGTGAATTATAAATAATTTAATTTATATATTAAATAAGATATATATAAGTATTTTAATAAAAATAATATTTTTTATTAAAAATTTACCTAACCGGTCCGGACCGGAAACCGGAATCCCATAAATGGATGGACCGAAGACCGAACCGGAATCCTTCGGTCTGGTCCGGTTCGGTCCATTCCGGGTCATTTTCCGGTCCGGACCGGATTTTGAACACCCGTACTTGAGATCATTTAAGAATTTAAGAAACTTACATACAGCTTGTTGAATTTTCTTTTCGTCAAAGAATTTGTATCTAGAAGGTACAGTCATGCATACTTACTCCTCTAATCTCCATGAAGGTATGTATTTGTGATATCAATCATGAATAATAGCCATTTTCTTGTGGCATCTAAAGCTATCAAAATTCTAACCATTATTATCTTTGCTACAAGAGCATAAGTCTCAAAATAATCCATGCCAACGGTTTGAGTGAAGCCTCTAGCTATTAACCTGTCTTTGTATCTATCAATAGATCAATTTGAGTGATCTTTAACTTTAAGTATCCACTTACAACCAATTGGATTTTTCTTGTTGGTAATCAGTGTGTATGGACTTTCTAAAGCTTGGAATTCATTATTCATATCTGCAACCCATTTTGGATCTTTAGATGCTAGAATATAGAATGTAGGTTTAATTATTTTGACCATAGTGCAAATGAAGGAGTGATGTGAGGATAACAAATTTACTTAGAAAGAGGATAAATACCTAAGTGCTCGTTTTGTAAATTGTTTAGTATTACAAGGTATTATGATACAAGGATAAATAATACCACCAGCCAAAAAGGGTTATTAATACGAGCTTGAAAATATAAATTTTATTCTATGAAATTAATACCAATCACTTGACTGAGCAAAAATATGACCGATGTAATGCTCGATTTCTCAGCAACTTGACCTAATTCTTGAACCATTTAACACCATATTCAAGTATTTCAGTCTTATTTCGTACAAAATGGCTAAAGGGGAGGTTGAAAACTAAAAGGAGCGAAAAAAAGTCGAACACAAGCAAAAAGGAACAAAAATCCGTCAAAACCCTTTGTACTCAACTAATTAGTGTTTTCAAAGGAAATCCACTCGACCGTGTAAAGCAAATTAAAGATTCACTCGGCCAAGTCAATCAAATGCCAAAATCCCACTCGGTCCTAGTAAAAGAATTTATTGCACTTAACTCGGTCTAAGTAACCAAAATACCTAAGATTTAATCAATCTGTACGGCATTTTATTGCTCTTCGCTCGATCTAAGTAGAAAATAAAAAAGGATTCTACTCGATTTGAGTACACTTATTCGACCTCGTATAGAGAACGACGTGAAACTACTAGACCAAGTATAGTGGAATCCCAACCTCTCTCCCTACACATTTTACATCCCAATTTTTCAAAACGTGACAATTTATAAATTTTCTTAACTTTCGCTTTGACAAAATTGGAGAAAACAATGGATATACAAAAATAGAGATTTTGCTTTAGTTATTAGGTCGGTTTAATGTGTAATTGAATTTGATTTAGTAAGAGGTGATTTAGAAAGTAGCAAAAATTCTGTTAGATTTAAAATTTTCTTCACTTTTTGATCCAAGAGGCCATAACCAACCAAACACGCTGCCATAAGCGTAGCAGTATGGGTTGAACAATGATTTAATGTTTAGTGTTCAAAATTTCTTGATGGATGAATGAGCGTACATACACAAAAGGTGAACAAGTTGGTGAATACAACTTAACAGACGCATACCCATCACAGCACAAGTCATCGTCTTGCCATATGGAAGGAGTAAAAGGTTTTTCCCTGACAAGGATACCACTTTATAAGTTTTAAAGGAGCTTTCTCCTCGATAGATATATAACATATCCCCAACCATGTATTACGGCCATTATGACTCCATCAAAATGATACCACACAACCATTATGCGGGGAGCTTCTTTTTCCTGTTTGAGCTGCTCTTTCCATTTAGGAGTTGGAGCACCATTCGGAACTTTTATGGCCATAGCCTTGAATCTTCCTACAGCCAGAAGATGGAGTCTTCAAGCGTGGCGAATCTTGTTTGTACGTGCCGACACTATGTCGGACTGCCCTTGCCGGAACTTTTGCTTTATCCTCAACTAATGATGCAGCTCTTTATTCGGCTTGTGGTCAGTTTTGGCGAGCGATTTTGGACGGGTCAACGGTAACTGTCATTCTGAGCGAAAGAGTGAAATATTTAGGTACTAACATGTAACTTGATATTCAAGATTAACAAAATTACCACACCAAAATTGCCAATGTGGCAACACATTCGTCTTCCTAAAATAACACGGAAACCAATATTGAGCAAACAATTATATATCGCCCCTCCAAAAAGCCATCATCTTCCTAAAAATTTCATAGCTCCCTGATCTTGATCTAGTAGTGCCTGCCAGCTGCTTTGGTTGGCATCGAAGTAGTACAGAATGGATAAGAGTTTGCCTCTTGCTGAGAGCTCTTGTGAGCAAAAATAAAAGTTAGTTTTTGTTAGTGTGGGGCCAGTGAGATCAATCACCCATGGCCAGTGACGACATTTTTGGCCTAGTTTTGTGCAGTTTGTACCTTCACTCATGAATATTATTCAATTTTCTTAAACTAAAAATATAACATATTTAATTTACAACTATTAGAATAAAAACTTATAGTAAAATTTTGAACCACCATGTGAATTTTCTGAAAATGAGCTGCGCATTTTCCAGTCATCAAAAATTTTGAAAATATGTAATCCATCACAAGAAACTAGGCAGACTGGTTTGGAAAAAATAACACATCTGACATTTGCGGTCCGCATTAGGGATGTTCAAAGGTCGTTATTGACCAAACCAAATCAATTAAAAAAAATTGATTTGATCAGTTTCATAATATCAAAATTGTACAATGACATGATTTCGGACCGATTCCATCTTGATCCAAAATTGAAAAACCAATTAATAATAAATTTTAGTATTCTCATCTTAGATAAATGAATTAACCTACAATTAATTTACAACCAATTTGGAAAAATTAAATATTTCATATTTTGTCATTAATGAATTGCAAAACGTGATAATACTCAAATTTGACCTTCAAATATTAAATAGATAATATAAGAGAAAAAACATACGTCATGTTATTTATTTTTATTATTATTTTAATAATTCAGTTTTCGGTTTGATGGAATTGTAAACTACAGAAACTTATAATCAAATCATTATACCCTTAATATTTTGATCCAGTTTGGCAAGCAAATCATTAGCCATCCAGATTGATTATTTTCAACTGAATTGATTTGTTTCCAAATTTGGATTGAACTATGAAAAATCATGTTCCACAAGTTTCCATAATCATACTGATAGGTCTTTATATGCATTGAGTCAAAAAAAATTATAACTTTTGAAAAGAGAAGCGACTAACTGTACCTTGTTGAATTCAAGCTTCTGGGGAGGCTCTTGGTGGTAGAAATCAGGGACAGGATTTGCTTTGTAAATCATATTTTTTCTTAGCAGCTTCTTGCTCTTCCTAAATGGGTTAAAAAGTAGAGAATATTTAACGCATATAAACATAGAGATAGGCGTACAACCACTAAGAAATGTCTGTGAACAAAACCAAATGCTTCAAAAAAAAAAAAAAGAAAATTCAAAGAAGGTGTACACAGAAAGTAAATGATATATATATACCTTGATCCTTGCATGATACTGCTTTCTTTCTTTCTTCTTCAAGAGCTTGAATTTCAAGGTAAAACTGCAACAATGCATTAAAGAAACGATATGATGTACAATATATTGTATGCATATCATAATATACTTAACAGTGATAACCTCTTTCCGCTTCTCAGCACGTTCAGTGCACGGGTGCCGATGCAACTAATATCGTTCTTGATTTATTTATTAGTATTGAACCAGCAGCACTATGCACAACTATGATATACCAACACGATATATAAAAGGCTAAGGCAGAGTGATATTTAGAAAAATTATCAATATCGAGCAAGTTAGAGACCAACAGTCTTCATCATCATGAGGCTTTTTATCTGTAACAACTTCGTGGACAATTAATACAGCTGAATTCATCTGAAAGGAAAACACACTTCTGATCAAATACAAGTTCTATTTGCTACACAACAAAAAAATAAAACCTTGTTCCATGCTTAACAATTTTAAGAGCTTGATTGTAAAACATTACAATATTCTACAAGAAAACATAGGCACCAACATCATGTTGAAAATTACTTCTAACAGGTTTAAAGCCTAGAATAATAAATCATTTTAAAGTCTTTTACTGATTTGACTCACGTGCATTACAATTATATATCTTGGGCTTAAACAGGATCTTAATGACATGTGTTAAAGTTAGGGATGTAACGTGTCAAGCGTTACATCCAAAGGGGGTTGTTTGTAACATTACAGAGATACAGGATAGTTACTGTTATTTAGTGGTTGGTAAAGGGGGTATATAAGGTTGCTAAAGGGGATGTATTTTGTAACTAATTCCGTTTTGAATAAAAGAGAGAAGGCGGGAAATCTTCTACTTCTCCATCTCTGCACTTTGCGATCTCCGATCGCTTCGTCGGCAACATAGCTGACTCCGGCGTTGTTTTTCCACATGGTATCAGAACCAATCAACGATCAGATTGCACTCTGGTAACTTTTCTAACCTCTAATTGCATCAATTTGAGGTGGTTTGAGTAATTTGAATCGTAATGTCGAACCCTAACGATCTGGTGGAGTCGGGGAGGGTTTCCATTCCTGTTGCGTATGATGATCCGTATTACGTGAGTCCAAACGAGACTACCAGTGTTACGCTCGTTACGGATCTACTGGTTGGAACGAAGAATTACTCTTCGTGGAAAAAGTCGATGGAACTTGCTCTTAGCGCAAGATCTAAGCTCAGCTTTGTGAGAGGAGAAATGCCTAAGCCGCCCGAGACAGATGCTATTTGATTGGCAAAATGGCAGCACTGTAACGACATCATCATGACTTGATTGATTTTCTCAGTAGCAAAGGGGATTGCAGGTGGTATACTTCATGCTAAAGACGCTGCAACGGCGTGGAAAACTCTTAACAAAAGGTATACAGCATCACACAAGGCGAGAACCTTTGCTCTGAGGAAGGAGATCTACACCTTGATGCAAGGTGAGATGACAGTTTCAATGTTTTTGGAGAAGCTTATTTGTCTGTGGGATGAGTTGGATGCTCTCTTATCTGAAGATGTGGATTATCAGATGAGTGGAAAAGCCAAGGAGGAAGAACATGTTATGTCTTTCTTGATGGGGCTAAATGAGAAACACAGTCAAATTAGAACTCAAATTTTGGCTATGAGAGATTTTCCTTCTCTTGATGATGCATATAACATGGTGGCACAAGATGAGTTGTAGATGGAGATTACCAATAGTAAGAGTGAGGCCAATACGGTGGAGATGTCTGCATTCTATGCTGATAATCAGTCCTCTGGTAACCCAGGCAACTCTGGAAAGAACAAGAACAATGCTTATCCAAGGGATGAAGTAAGTTCTGTCAAAGGAAAAAATGATGGAGGCAATAATCAACAAAGGAACAAAAGGAACCTGACCGGCTCACACTGTGGTTTCACTGGACACACTAAAGAATATTGTTACAAGTTGATTGGTTATCCACCAAACTGGAAAGGGAAGCAGCAAAACAACAAAGGAGCTGGTAATGGAGGGGGAAGACCCATGGCACATAATGCATATACATCTGAAGGAGCAGAAAACTCAGGACATACTCATCAGCAGTTAACTCAGGACCAAATCAACCAACTTTTGGCCCTTATTTCACAGTCTAAACAAGCTAAGGAACAATACAATCAGATGGCAGGTATTGCTTGCCTGAACTCCTTAACAATAGATCATAATTTTTGGATCCTTGATAGTGGCGCAACTGATCATTTTACGCCACATTTATCTTTGCTAAGAGAGGTTGAAGTTTTAAAGGATAAATATGAAATTACTCTGCCTGATGGTGCTCTAACTCAGGCAAAGTTGAAGGGTCTTGGATCTTTATGTGACAATATTATCCTCAAGGATGTGTTATATGTGCCCAAGTTCAAATTCAATCTATTGTCAGTTAGCAAACTGATAACAGACACAGGTTGCAACATCATCTTTTCTAATGATACTTGCACAATTCAGGACCCAGTGGCAATGACCTGCCTCGGGACTGGTAGACTTATCCATGGCCTATATCAAATGAAGGGATCAGAAGTGCAGAAGGCTTTGAGTTCATCTACCAAGACAGATGAAGCTTTGCAGTGGCACAAAAGGCTTGGTCACATGTCAGCAGAGAAGCTCATGAAGTGTATTCCATCTATTTTGCATAGTACTATAAAGGATGTTAAGTGCCATGTCTGTCCTATGGCGAAAAAGACAAGGCATCCTTTCTCTTCCAGTTTTAAACAATCTACTAGCATTTTCCAGCTCATTCATACTGACATTTGGGGACCTTTCCCAGTTGAATCAATTGAAGGATATAAGTATTTTCTCACTTTACTTGATGATTACTCACGTATTACCTGGGTATATATGATGAGGCAGAAGACTGAGGCAGGTCAGTTGATAAAGAACTTCTTCATGTTTGCTGCAACACAGTTCAGTAAACAGATACTATGTCTGCGCAGTGATAATGGCAAAGAGTTCTTGAATCATGATCTTAACAAATTTTTACTTGATCAAGGCTGTGTTCATCAAACCTCATGTCCATATACTCCTCAGCAAAATGGAGTTGCAGAGCGCAAACACAGGCATATTATGGAGGTGGCTCGGGCTTTGCGTTTCCAATCCAATATTCCTAAGACATTCTGGGCAAATTGTGTCTTAACTGCGGTCGATACTATAAACAGAATGCCTTCTTCTGTTCTTGGAGGTGTAAGTCCTTATGAGGTCTTCTTTGGAGCTTCACCATCATATCATGAGTTAAAGACATTTGGATGTCTGTGCTTTATCTCTACTGAATCACATGATCGTGACAAAATGGATGCTAGAGCACATCCATGTGCATTTTTGGGATACCCTTTTGGGCAAAAAGGCTATAAAGTATTTGATATGGTGAAGCAGAAGGTACTTGTGTTAAGGAATGTGGTTTTCTTTGAGTCACAATTCCCATTTCAGACTCATTTTGATCTTCACACATTCCAGACTGATCAAAATACCTGCCATTCCTTACCAGTACCAACCAATTTTTACACTACTGAGGTAACAGAGTGCTCTGTTCCTCCAGTTTCTATTGCTGAGCATTCAACAATTGTGTCATCACCAGAACCAACAAGTACAACACAAGACACCAGTGCTTCAGTTCCTATTCGAAGGTCATCTAGAGCTCGTAAGGAACCTCTTTGGCGCAAAGATTATGTTTGTGAAACTCAAACATCACCTCACCAACTGTGCAGTGTCCTTAGTTATGATAAATGTGCACCAGAACATAGACATTTCCTGTTGCAAGTCTCTCGTCAAATGGAACCATCTTCTTATACTGAGGCCTGCCAGAATCCAGATTGGATAAATGCAATGAGGAATGAATTAGACGCACTGGAATCAAACAAGACATGGGAATTTGTTTCTCTCCCACCTGGTAAACATGTCATTGGTTGCAAATGGGTATATAAACTCAAGTTCAAAGTTGATGGTACAATTGAAAGACACAAGGCGCGACTTGTTGCCAAGGGATATACACAGACATATGGCCTCGACTATCATGATACTTTTGCTCCTGTTGTCAAGATGAATACAGTCAGACTTGTCCTAGCTGTTGCTGCTTCCAGATCTTGGCCTTTGTTTCAACTTGATGTGAACAATGCATTCCTCCATGGTTACCTTGATGAAGAAGTATACATGAAGCCTCCCACTGGTTTTTATGATGAAGTCAGGCGCCAAGGGAAAGTTTGTAGACTTCTTAAAAGCCTTTATGGTTTAAAACAAGCCTCACGCCAATGGTTTGCAAGGTTCAGTTCTTCCTTGCTCGATTTTGGGTTTGTGGCTAGTCTTAATGACTCTTCTCTTTTCATTCTCCTCCGAGACAAAGATCTGATTCTACTTCTAGTATATGTTGATGATGTGCTACTTACTCGAACTTCAGCGACACTCATTGTTCAGATTAAAGAGTTTCTTGATTCTCAGTTCAAAATCAAAGATCTTGGTATTGCCAAATACTTCCTTCGCCTTGAACTAGCTCGTTCAGATTCTGGAATTTTTGTCAATCAAAGGAAGAATGCGCTTGATATTCTTCAGGAATATGGTTTTTCTGCCTCAAAACCTTGTGGTACTCCTATGGATTCAAAGCATCGCCTGGCTCTTTCCACTACATCATTACTTACTGATCCAGAACAATATCGCCGCCTAGTTAGGAAGCTTATATATCTCACAGTTACACGCCCAGACTTGGCATATCCAGTCCATGTTCTGAGTCAGTTTATGAGCAAACCAACTCTGGACCATCTCCAAGCTGCTCATCGGGTTCTGCGTTACATCAAGGGTGCTCCAGCTCAAGGGATCTTCTTCTCTGCCAACACAGACCTCTGTCTTCGAGCTTATTGTGATGCCGATTGGGCAGCCTGTCCTGTCTCCCGTCGTTCCTTGACTGGCTATTGTGTCCTTTTGGGGTCCTCTTTAATCTCTTGGAAAACTAAGAAGCAGGCTGTCGTCTCCCGCAGCTCAGCTGAATCGGAGTATAGGTCTATGGCGCAATGTTGTTCTGAACTCATTTGGCTGGCCAGACTTCTTGCTGACATGGGCGTGTCTTCGTCTCTCCCGATTCCCCTTTACTGTGATAATCAGGCCGCCATCCATTTAGCACACAACCCCGTTTTCCATGAGCGGACGAAACATGTGGAAATTGATTGCCATTTCATCCGAGAACAAGTTGTTTCGGGCTTCATTCTTTCACAGCATATTCCGACTGCTGCTCAACCGGCTGACCTCTTTACCAAGCCCTTATCCAAAGATCTTTTACGGCTCTTGCTCTCCAAGCTGGCCGTTTCGAATTTTCTTCACCATCCAGCTTGAGGAGGGGGGTGTTAAAGTTAGGGGTGTAACGTGTCAAGCGTTACATCCAAAGGGGGTTGTTTGTAACATTACAGAACTACAGGGTAGTTACTGTTATTTAGTGGTTTGTAAAGGGGGTATATAAGGTGGCTAAAGGGGATGTATTTTGTAACTAATTCTGTTTTGAATAAAAGAGAGAAGGCGGGAAATCTTTTTCTTCTCCGATCGCTTCGTCGGCAATATAGCTGACTCCGGCGCTGTTTTTCCACAACATGGTCTAATTAATATTTACACATCAAATTTTCGCTGACCATTACTTTTACCCTTCGAGTGTTTTTTGGAAAAGTATCTCTGAGATTGGGAACCCTGGGCTTAAGTAGTTATCTTTTTATCATAGATCTCACTGTGTTCAGATTTTTGCAAGTCAGGAACACAAGAAATGAACCAACCTGTGAATTATTTAAAAGTATCGGTCCAGCGATATGTGTGACACAAGTTATCAATTGCAAGCATGCATGACTTTTGACCTGTTTAATTAATTATAGGTACACTACACGGGGAGAAAGTCACGCAGTTTTCTGATGTTCGCCTGAAATATGAACTCCTACTTTTACTATCTTGTCTTTCATAACATATCGCTGCCAACATTATTTTAATTTCTTCAGTGCATTCCTTAATTTCGTAATCTGTCGTTTCAATTCAATCTTCTGCGATTCAAGGTGGCACATGAATTGTAGCATTAGACCTGATAGAAATATGATTCTAAATCCTAGTTAACAGTCTACTCATCAGACTGCACCGTTACAGAAAAATGTTCTTTCATGCCCTAAATGATATTTAAAATCTTCGATGCCCTAAATGACATTTAAATCTTCAAACACACATAGATACATACTATAAGATGAATCTTGGGGTGTGAATCAACTGCCAGCTCCTGGTTGTTTTGTTTGCTTGTCTATGATAATGAATTAATTCCATTTCGGTTAGCATATTCATTACATGAATCAGTATGTCACTCTTTCAACAAACGTAGGAAATGACCATTTCCCAGCTGTTATGATTTATGTAAAAGTTCACTGGCTAATTTCTCCAGCAACTAATCGGAGCTCAGTTAGAATTCATTATGCTTAATCATTACACGAACAAGTGTGTCACTCTTTCAAGCTACACAAAACAAATAATTTAAATCCATTTTCCAGCTATATCAATTTATTTAAAAAAAATTCAGAGGGAAACAAATAATTAGCATTTAAAAGACAAACAATTTATAGCATATCAAACATATATGGGCCAGCTTGAACCCGAACTTTCACATTATGGGCTCAGTAATAAACAATTGAATTTGAATTTTCATGTTCTTGAACTTCCAACACTCAGACTGATGTCATTCAAAGTTCACCACGGTTGTCACCAATAAAAGGATTCTCACTGGAAATGGAACTCTACTTTGATCTCCTCCTCTTCTCTCTCTCAGTGTGTATGTATACATACATAGACGTACATATATTGACAAGAAGAATTAAATATAAAAAAAAGCTTCATAATACAGATGAGAAAGGATAAGAGAAGAAAAAGGAAGCACGATAAAGCAAGAGGTTAACAGATATTTCAAAAAGAAATTTGGACGAGGCGTGACTTTTTGATTGAGACATAAACTATGGTTATTAGAGCCTCCATTCCACCAACACAAGCAATACATAAGATTCAAAAACATATGCCCCTCTAATCCATTCTAACAAATCACTAGAAAACAAGGCCTATAAAGTACCTAAAACAAACATCAGCATCTGAAAGTAGCATGCCCCAATGCGTGGATGGATTCGGAAAAAAAAAAAAACTCCCACTATGTAACTCAAATTAACCTTAGCAACAAAAAGGGCACAAAACAACAATCAAAGTCTTACAAAAAAAATCACTCATTTTCATTGCACAAAAACTAATAATAATAAACGAGAAAATCATAATCAAAGGAAGGAAGGCATCAAATATGAGCCACCGAGAAGATAACAACACCACCACAGTGTCGGATTCAAAGCCTCGAGAGTAAAAATAAAAATAAAAAGAACAGACTCGAACCGGCCAAAAAAAGATGGAACAACAGAGTAGTACCCTTCTCGCTCACCAGAGCAGAGCAGAGCAGAGTGGAGGGCTCTTCCCTACTTGGTCTTAAGAGTGGTGCGATGAAACACAAGTAAATACACAGAGCTAGTTGACGGTAAGGCAAGTATACATTTGTAACAACATTAGTACAATACAATCTAGCAAAATTATTAAAATAATTCTGTGAATAAAAATTATATCATCTACATGAAGTATATAATAACCTATTTTATTCTGAATCTTTCTCATTTCTCCATCTAATGGGTGTTCACTCCAAATCCTCTCAAATCACTCCTTAACAAGAACAATTATTTTTTCTGTATATCATTTTTTCTCTCTTCAAAACTATACTTGTAAACACTACTACAATTAATTTGGAGTTCGTGTTTAGAGTGTGGAAGGTAGGATCAGTATTTGATTAAACTAATGTTTTTTCCAAAAGGGATTATTATCACTCTTCAAAATTCATATCAATATGCCTCTTGCCTAATTAAACAAAAGAGAAAATATTAAGAGGTTCAAAGCTATCATTATTTCTCCACTTAATTAGTGCATATTTGGTAGCGGTATGAAATTAGGATTATTATTAATATAGATATACTTTATATTGAATTTATATCACCAGTATTAGTTACTCTATCTAAAACATGTTTAGTTGATAACAGGAATAAAATTATATCTATCTTACTACCTTTCGACAATTTTCTCTCTCTATTTGGTGTTCTTTGCCCTTGTTCATGAATATAAAATAGCTTGGCAATTTGCAACCCTCATAGGTGTTTATATTTACATTATAAGGGGTTGTTTGTCCTCGTAGTATTAGTAAGTTTCCTAAAAATAAAATAGAATCAAATGAGACAAGGATTATGAAGATCCCAAAACTTTCCACGATTGACTTTGCTTATTTTAACCTGCTTGATTGAGGGTTTGAATACAATTCAAAATAATTTGTAACCCGGAAAGACGGGATCGTTCAAAAGGTGCTATGACTTGCCTTAACGATCTTTTATTTACCGTATACAGATTCAATTCTAATCAATAATTGGATAAGCTGGGGTTCGATTAAGTTGATAAAAGCATTCATAGGATGCTACTTCATGTAGGATATTATGCTCCTACACATGCATTTCACTCACGTCATGGCTATCTAACATAAGTGCTCTCACTCGAGCTCTCACGTCAATATTTAATTCCTAGACATTTTCCTAATGAAGCTAATGAATACAAGCCTTTCGATGTTGATTCATCCCATAATGATGGTCGGAAGAGTGAGAGACTTAACTTTCTAGACATTTATAAAAGTATTTTAGGAACGCCTATTCATCTTTTCAAAGTAATCTCTGACTCTCATCTTCGGTCATTATTGGGCTTGAATTACTACAATCATGTTAAATAAAGAAGGAACTACAGTTCTCACCATTGCTGGTTCATCACCTTAACATAGAGGATAGGGATTTATCCTGACTTTGACTTCAGCACTCAACTTTAATTTCTGAACAACCTCTGAATCTCGCATTAGGTTGTCAATTTCAATGACTACAAACGGGCTATACCCTCAATCATTTTCGAGTCTCGCCTTCTTTGATTGAGAGTGTGACTATGAAGGGTGGTATCCCTTAAGACTTTTTATCATACATATTTTATATCCATTATTCTAACATGTTAATCCTGCCAACATGTAAAATAAAGAGACTACATGGCAACCGGTAGTAATAAAACAACTTAATAAATTAAACATGAGAAGAGTAGGAATACAATATGCAACGATTCGTAGATCTGTGAAATTGGAGTGTAATACTCGCACATATCTAAGGTGGAACCCATGAAGAATTCTTCTACTAGCTACTACGAAAATTAATTACAAAATGTAGAGAGGGAAAGTGTGACTTGATTCTCTTCTAGGGAGTGTGTAAAGCTCTGTTTATACTGCAAGGATTGGGTATGAAAGGAATAAGGCAGATTCTCTCCATAAATCCTTCAATCACTTCAATGCCATCTCAGAAGGACTACTCATTTGAGTAAGACCAAGATGAATAACCTTGATCCTTATATGATTGTTCTCTCGGTCATATAAAATTCTTTGCAATTAGGATACACGAGCATGTAAATTTTTTCGTACAAATTTTACAAGGTCTTGTATGATTCAGGAGCAATGGAGGTGTGCTTTATGTAAATCTACTTGACTGATTATATGCTAGTTTCTTCCTAAACATTCACATTTTGATCTGTCTTCACTCCAAGATGCTTTTTTTTACTTCAAGCATTATTTTTTACCCTTTTTCCTTATATGAACATAAAACACGAGGAAATAGTTGTAAAATGACTAAGCGACGATTTAAATCCCTAAGAATTGGAGCCTTAATACAAATGTACTTTCCCTGATAAAATTCCATATTAAGGATTTGATCCTCCTGAACAAATAAGATAACTTCACATGCAAATTTTATCCCTTACCATTTTATGTTTTCTTTTTTAAAGTTATAAACTCTCTTTTATAATGCATGTAAAAATTAAATCCTAACTCACTTTTATAGGAATTATTTTTCAAAATAAAAGTTTATTAAAAGGGGCCAAAGGCTTATACAAGGCAAAAGTACTGTGGGCCGGAAGCTAAATTGAGGCCTTGAGAGCAACAAGCTACGAAACTGCTGAGACAAGATGGCCTCATGAGACTGATATTGAGCGAGCTCTTACGAGAGCACCAAATACACTAGGATAGGCATGTCTTGAAGGCGAAAGCAGTCCGGACGAAAGTTAAGATTATTGCTGAGATGCTAGACGAGCAGCCTGGCTGGAGAATTACACTGTTTTGGCTGAGATACCAGCGATGATTGTAGCCTATTTTCTGAAGGTCGTAGGAGCTAAATGACAGTCCCTTTGTACTTTCATGACGCTATATTAGCACCTTTTCTAATTAAATTGTGGGCGGTCTTACAGGAGGCTGAGATTATTTATAAAACATGATTTACATATCTTCCAGATGCTCTTGGTCAGATAAGGAGGCCTTCGTCGAGGGCGCAGGTTGATGATAGATACTAGGATCTGAAGCTTGAATAATCTTTCGGGAGGTAAATTGTAGGGGTCCTCAAATGCTGCTCCACACCTTATATTCTAAATCACTCATAAAATAATGCCAAATGATGGGATTTTTGTGATAATAAGTTGCGAATGGGTATTAGGTTGGAAGAATTACGCCATGGAGACGTCTCTGCAGCTTATGAATTGTTGTGAACTCATCAACTAACCTAGCCAGATCTAAATGTTATAGAATATATCTCCTGAGATGAACAGGTGATCTACAGATTCAATACCCATGTTAGCATTTGCATTTTGACGCCATATGAAAGCCTTTAGTTTGTAGGAATGAATCCACAAGGGTGGCCTCATGTCTTATTTTTAGAGGTAGAAACTTATTCTTTTTGGCATGAATTTATTTCAAACTTTGCTCCTAAATAGATCTTTGTCTCCTTCCTGAATCAAGGTTGACATGAAAGATTTAGTATAAACCTCCCTAATGTTATGTCTAATCCACACCCATTGCTTATCTTCATCTATGAAATGAGTGTTCAGGAGCTTGTTGCAGGCATGTAATGGAAGCATGGGGTCACCGATAGATTAAGCTCGTAAGAGAGGTCAGCTGAGATATGAAGCCATTGAACATGATGTTAGAAGGTTGGCTGATTGGTGGGAGGCAACATGGGGAATTCCAAAGAAGGTTGTTACCTCTATCGATGATGATAATGGATTCTTGTTTGATTCGACGTAGGATGGGGTATGTAAGTGTTCCAAAGACTGTTATTTTTACATCTGACATTATCTTTGTATTTTCCAGTGACAAAGGAAGCCCACGGGGTAGATTTATTCATATCCTTCCATGATAGTTTTGTATGAAGGCTTTGAATAATGCTGTCTAGCTTCCTAAGATTGAGACCTCCAAGCTCGTATGGTTTGAAGATTATGTCCTTGCCAATCCAGTGTCTGCATTTTTCTTCCGAGAATCCCAAATGAAGGCACTCATTAACCGCTTGATTCTTTTAATAACTCCTATAGGAAGTGGCGGAATAGATGATAAAAGGTGTATGTGCATTGCAGAGAGAACACTTTGAACTATGACTAATTGCCCCCAACGAGAAAGGAAGTTGGCTTTCCATCCAGCCATCTTAGTAATCATCTTAAAGATGAAGTCCTCAAACATGGAGACTTTGGGATGTTCTTTGAAGAATGGGCATCT
>NQLW01000007.1:798743-842970 GCA_002312845.1 Kalanchoe fedtschenkoi
GAATATGGGTCTTAAGTCCTTTATTCTTGTGGGTGTTTCTTTTTGGAATGACAGTGATGATTGTATGAGTGGCGCAGTGAGGGAGGGGCTCCCCACTGAAGTAACTTTGTATAACAGAAATCAAATATTAGCTAATTATTTTCCATGTATCTGTATAAAACTGACCCGTGAAGCCATCAGGACCAATGGCTCCAAAAGTTTTCATGCTCTTTATGACTTGCCAAATCTCATCCTCGCTAGGTATGTTTATGAGGTAATTGCACTTGTCAGATGGAATCCGATTGGGGGTAGAGTTGTAGTTATCCATGCTGCTTCGCTACTGATCTCCTCGAAGCAAGTTAGAGAAGTGTTATATTATCTCTATGGTAGTTTCATTGTCATCTTGGAAGGGGAAGCCATCTGCATTTTTTAAATTAAGGTTAGAATAGAAAAGCCTTTCTTTGATGGCACCATTGAAGTAAGAAGTATTATCATTTACTGAATTGGATCCAGTTAACCCTATCCTGGTCCCTTAGGAGACTGTGTTTCCTATGTAAAGCGACTGTGAGCCTATCCTTTGCTTTCTTAAGCTCTTTTGCCGCAATATATGACCATTAATCTTGAACGGAAGCTTCCATAGCTGCAATATTGGTCTATATCAGAGAAATGTCTTTGTTTACATTACCAAAAGAGTCTCTGTTCCAACTATGAAGCTTGAGCTCTAGCCTTATAAACATTTTTAGAGAGTTTAATATGGGGCTTTAACCAATGTTTCCTTCTCATACTTCAGCCACTGTATCAAAGAAAGTATCATGGGTAAAAGGATTGTCTTTGAATCCTACATCCAAAACACCTGCATTGAACATAAACTCAGTAATGCTACCTGTAATTACCATCTTTTTTTGTCTTCTTGGACTGCAATAACATAAATCTATCCAGTAAGTAACAACGATATTGAGTGATGCGGAGTATTATTAAGGAGATTAAAGCAGAGACAACGCCTCGCCTGGTGGCTCCATCGTCCATAAACAAATTTATCAAGCGAAGTCCTCCTTGAGGGTATGTCTTTGATGGAATAGCTGATGTATTATTCATGCATGGAGAAGGAAGAAAAGGAATGAATGTTTGAGTTCCACATAATCTAAACATAATTATTGATTTCTGAACTGCTAAAATGGGAATTGAAACCCTACTTATTGGCCATATAATGTAACTTGAATGACTTATTCTTTTGCTTGAGGATGACTAAAAGTTTCTTAACTATAGTAAGAAGGTATGCCTCCTTAGAATGCTTGTTCACACCACGGATGTTCCAGATGATAGAATTCATTATTAAAATATTGAGAAACTTTTTTTGGAGCCCTCAAGCACCTCTTTGTGTCAATCAAGTTTTTAACCTTTTGCCTTCTTTTCTTACTCTTTCTTCGGATTTTTTGGGTGAGCAATCTGGTTGTATTGGTGATTTTGGGATGGGAGAGATAGAGAGCTCTAGGTTGGTGTTAGTAGCATGTGTGGCACCTGAATTATTGATGAGAAATTGCACATCATCGCAAGGAGTCTTAGGGATAACTGATCATGTCTCATCCTTAGAATCTTCTATGGAGTCTTCTTGAGCTATAACATTGTAATAATTCTTTGTGCCTTGCATGAACTCTTTAGAGATTTCATGAATAGATGTTTCATGCTCTGTGTTGGAGATGTGAATATGAGGGTCGCCGTTGGTGGCTTGCAGGTTAGTTGTAGTTTTCTGAGCACTACTGTGGTTTGGGCTAAGATCTGTGTGTTTGGCTGTGTCTTCCTTGCGGGATCCTTCTTTCAGACCTTGGAGCCTTTTTCCGAGGGCTTCAGAGGGTGTGCACTACATCGAGACGGCAGAGACCTCAGGCAAAGCCGAATTCATGCCTGTTTTTAGGAGGTGTGAGTCGGTTTGTGCTGAGCCGAGGAGGCTGGGGCCCCAGGCGGGATAGACTCCATGTTTGTATTCAAAAACTATGCCCATTTTTTCTACATGGTTTTATGATCTTAGTTTTGAAGTTCATTTCACAATTCTACAGTGCAATGCAAATGCAAAAAGCATATGCACCAAGTTTTTAAAGCCCTAAGTGTCCTTAGTGGACTAGTTGTAGTCTCGTGAAGATTTTTTTATCCGGATATCCCAGTGATCCCATTTATGATTTTGTAAGTGGAGGAAATGATCACTCTAGCTAAGATTTTACTAGTAAAAATTTGTTTATTTAGGATGTTTTGTCTTCAAATATAATCACGCTTGGTACAAATGCATGCAATAAAAGGTGTTAATCAATTGTAATAAATGGTATATCTAACCATTTATCATGCTTCCAATACAAATCGATGTAATATGTGGTGTAAATTTCACATGAAAATGATCGTGTTTAATGGGATTCAATCTATTACCATGTTTTACACTTTGAAAAGTGGTAATAAGTGATCACCTATTACCACGCTTCATATTATGAAGCGTGGTAATAGGTTTTTTTATTTTTTTATCACGCTTGTTTTAGGCGTGGTAAATAGTTGTTACTTTATTTACAAAGATATATATAGACATCAATTATTACAAAAATGATTCAATGTGCATGCTTCTAAATAATTTTATAATATTTATTTTCTTACTTTTTAGTCATATAGATTTTCAAATTGAGTAACTATGTTAATGTAGTTTAGTATATATAAAAAGAGAAAAATTATTGAATTGAGTCAAATCAAGCTGAACCGATAAATTTTATTTGGTTTAGAGTGCTCACGGTTCTATTATGAGTTTAATTGCTAAAGAGCCGACAACTCCAAATCAAATCAAACCGAACCGTTTCATTATAATTTATACGTCTCATTAAATTTAACTGTATATTAATAGAAACTAATTTTTCTGTATTATTATTTATATAAAAATCCCTTATTTTTTATAAAGCATAATAATTAAGCTTCATGGAAAAAATATATCGCATTGAACAGAATTCTTTGTTTTTCAAAACCAATTTATTCAGTTTGATTTTAAAACTTTCAAATTGACTACAAATGGTGCGTTTGTTTCATTTTTATTGAAAATCAAACTGAATCGTTACACTCCTACTAGACACTATCATGCATGCAACGAGTCTTTCAAATATACCAAGTGAAGGTTGTAGTCGACAAGATTACTTAAACATTTATCCATTTCAACAAGTATTTAAGCTATAATTATTATAATCTTCAAATAATTTTATGATTAGATATATACTATGAATAAAGTACTTAATATAAATAAATTTATTTAAATCAGATTATCTTGTTAATATTATTTATTAAAATATACATTTATCTGCTACCACGATTGTGAGTAACAAGTGTGAGGTAATAAGTTTGTCTCCTAATGGTTCGATTTTGACAATACTTATTACCACGCTTATAACTATGAAGAGTGGTCAGACTCAGTGAGGTGCAATAAATACTACTCAAATCGAGTGAAATTTAGGCATTTTGTGTACATGGACTGTGTAAGGAGCAATAAATTCCTTTGCTCAGACCAACTAAATAGTTGTTTTTGGCTTCACTCGGGCCATGTGGGTGGCACATTTTCTTCTTCTTTAGATGGTCTAAGGCGTATTCAGCAGAGTAGAATTCAACTCGACCAAGTAGATGCTGCCTTGATATTTTTCTTCAATTTTTGCTTTAATTTGTTCCAAAACGCGTCCTTTTCCATTTCTCCAAAATTTTGGAAATTTTACTATATGAACAATTAAATCACAAAAATAGAGATAAAATGGTTCAGAGAAGACTAAAATTACTAAGAAACTGAGTCTTAAAATGAGTATATTTTTCCTTGATCAAGATTCCACACTTTGAATTTTCTCATCCCAAAACAATAAAGATAATCGCTTTGAAAACATAGGGAAAAAATATGCTGGTTCTATCCCTTATGGTTTTGTGTCTTTAAGCTTTAAAGTTCATATCTCTCCCTTACTATGCAATGTAACAATGCAGAAAATAATAAAATATCCTAGCTCGATTTTGTAGGAATCAAGGGTGCATTTAGCACATGCACAAAGCCTTTGAACCTCAAGGTGTTTCTTGTAGACGAGTTGTACTCTCATGAGGAGTTTCTCATCCGGATGACCCATAAATCCCATTTGTTGATTCTTAATGGATGATGAGACCTATCAGACCTATCCTTGAATATGCAATCAATCAAATGCAAGAAACAATTTTCACAACCAATATATCTCTTTTTAATAGTAAACGAGCCTTCATTGCCAACATCGATATAGAGATGTAAAAAGATCACTTTTCACTTTTCGCTAGTAATCTAAAAATTACTAAGTTTTTATGATCAAATCATTCCAAATAGGTCACACAAAATTTTTCCACCAACTTCATGTGCGATCAAGGGCTAGTCCACAGATTTATGACTCAAAGCTCATTTCTAAGTCCCTATATCAAGTCTCTGTCCATAAGAAAAGAGGTGCTCAAAAGGAATTTTTACAAAAGGTAAATCATTTAGCTAAAGCTACTTTAGTGCAAGCACTAAGGTCTTCCACCAATCTTTGTTTCGAAAAGTCAAAAGCTAAAGTTCTTAAGACAAATAATCAAACAAATGCTAGGTTAAAGTCTGAAAGCAGATTTTGGCTTTTGGCCTTAATTCCTTAAATTATTTTCCAAATTTTTTTTTAATATGGCCTCCGCCCCACTGTTCTAGGAACTTCTCTTTCCTTTATTTTTCACAGGTTTAAGAAACTTTTCTTTCTCCTCTAAATTTTTTTTTAAAAAAAATTACTTTGAAAATCTTTGATTGATTGACAAAAAAATTACTTTGAAAATCTTTGATTGATTGAAAAATCATTCCACACTGAAAAACTGATAATAAAATTGAAAACCTTTGTAAAAAGGGAATCCAATAGTTTATCTTTTCAAATAAAGACTAAGGTAATTGAAAAAACACATATAAACTATAGATTTTATTTTCATTTAAGTATGGTGCCCACTGGTTTGAAATTCTTTGACCCATTACCACTTTTCCTATGAAGAAACCAACTAAATAAAAAAAGTGAAGATTTTATTCTATACTTAAGGCTTTATTTAAATATTTTATTTATTTTAAAAACTTTCTACCAAAAGAATTTCAAACAATTCAAGATAAGTCAGGAGAATCAAACCATGTTGAGAGTCTATTTAAAACCTTTTTTGAGTATTTTACAACAAAAATAATTCAGGGTATCCTAAAAAGATAATGTTGTGAATGCATGGATGTGCATAGGGACTTAACAAGATTAGGTTGAAAGGTGAGCATGTGACAATTGTTTACGGTCATTTCATACTTAGGATGAAAATATGCAGTCAAAGAATGTCAGAAATTGACTCAAATTAAGCTATAGCTACTCCCAAAGCAAAAATAAAAATAAGATTTATCGACCGGGTTACTTCTTGTAAAGGTCTAGTTTAACGTGTTTGGCAGAACTTCTTCTCTTCAATCCACCTCGAAGTCCCATTTGAAGAATCATTTGCGTTTTCACGTGTGGGCTTTTGGTCCTTGACAGACATTTTACTTGGATATCTTTCATTGAGAGCTCACATAGTGTCCTTTCATAGACTCTTCTCAACCCTGGATAGGCATGCCAAAAATTATTTGGATGCTCGAGAGGTAGGGGTAGGAGGACATCATTTACTCCTTCCCTTGGGACATATTGCGTATTAGAGGTTGTCTTTAGCTCTCCTTCACCCCATTAGATTTTGCTTTTTGACAAATTGGACCCTTGACTTCTGGAAATTACAATATAGTCCTTGAAGTTTGGTCTTTTTACAAATTGGTCCCTGTTGTTATTTTTTTCCAAATTTAGTCCGATTTGCATGCTTTCCGTACTTTTACTCTTCTGAAGCCACTTTTCTTCATATTTAACCTAGAAGAGACAAAATAAACTATAAATTACCAATAATTACTCAGAAATGACTCAAATATACGAAGTATATATACCTAAAATCAAAATACACACACTTAGAATTCGTTCATCCTAAAAATTATAACATAATAGTATGAGAGTGCAATAAATGGAATGATATGCAAGCAAAATATTTGAGTTCGTTTCCATTCATTGAAAAACCATTCTTCATAACTGGTAAAGTCAAAACAACTCCAGTTAAAAATAAAAATAAAAATCCTAACTCACTTTCTTAGGAATCATGGATGCATTTAGCATATGCTTAAGCCTTTAAACCCCTAGGTGCCCCTAATGGACGAGTTATAGTCTCGTGAGAGTTTTAATAGACTGGATCACGCACAAATCCAAAAGTTTTCCAAAAACTTAATCTTTAGCATGAATATTCAAATAAAATCGTAATATCACAGTAAAGTCACAACTTAGAAATTAAGAAAAAGTCGATCACACAACACTCCTGCAAGATGAGTCTATCACCTATATGGCGACATGATGGCTGGGGGTGCTCGCAGGGGGCGCACCGACATCAACGCTCATGGCGTGGTCGGGGTTTTGGGGTGTTCAGGAGCTGGATTGGCCATGAAGCTGAAAATGTTTCTCAGTTGGGGGATAGGAGAGGATCAGAAGTTCGAAGAGGTGAGTCGGACACACGACCGAGTCTTATGGGTAGGCCAATTGGCGGTGGTGATGTAAACTATCGGTCTTATGCAGACGTTGTGGGGGCGGCTAGGGTTTCCAAACCTTTTTCCGAGGATGTTTGTTTGGCTCAACAGCGCGTCCAATTCTTGGATGGAGTTCTTTTAATTATGTTATCGGAGGAGGAGATTCGGCTAGCGTACGAGTCAATGGCCATGCAGTTGAGTTGAAGTTCACTCTAGGTAGTCTGAGGGTTGAAGCATTGTGTGATTTTGTCTTCCAACTAGCGATTGGGCTCTCCTTTGAAGGTGGGGGCGCTCGATGGGCGCCACGTCCTGGTTATCTGCATGGCGGGGGATATGCGATAAAAGTTCTCACAAATGACAAGTATCGGGTGGGGGATGCTATGTTTCGAGCGTTCCGATGTTTCTAGGTAAAGACAGAATCTTCTTCCATGGTTGCGGGGATTCGTTTACAAGGGCTAGATCCAAGTTTGTTCAGGACCATTTTCTTGAGGGAGATCTGCCGGGATGTTGGTCAATTTTTCAGGGGATGAGAGGACCTTAGATCTGCCAAATCCGGCCTCAGTTGGGGTCTATGTGGAGATTGATTTAAGTTGGCCGCTGGTGCAAGTTATGTGGGTGGCAATGGAACACTGCCAACAATGGATCGATGTAGGTTATAAGGCAATCTAGAGTATTGTTGGAAGTGTAAAAAGCATGGCCACTTTGTTGAACACTATCGAAAAGACCTAGCTCACAACCGAAGGAAGACTGAAAAATGAGTAACGTGGTGTTGGAGGTTAATCAGCCAAGCAAGGTTGATGGTATTAAAACCGCAGCTGAGGAGTCTTTGATGAAAGGAGGGGAACAAGCTCAGAGGAAGTGGAAGGAGAAGCCAATAACACAATTAAAAATTTGGAGGACAGCATGGCGTGTAGATGGAACATCCTTGCAATTGGGGGGATCTAATAAAGATAGATCCGTAGTAGCTCAAAAGGAAGGAAATCCAGGCGGGCGGTTAGATGATGACATCTAGAGGATTACCAAGAATGGGTCTACTGACATGGCAGACAACCCCAAATCTGAGGAGCAAGCTGATCATATAAATGCACCAATGGTGGGGTTATCGAGAGAGGAAGCATGCAGCTTGTTCCAGTAGATGTTAGGAGACCATATATGTCAAGTGTCTCGATCTCTTCCCCGTTCATGCAAAGACTGCAGGACAGTATCGAAAATTGCATGTTCAGGTTATTTGAGCATGATAAGCCAAAGTTGAGCACAATAATACAATTGAGAGATATCAACTGATGATTTTGAGGTGGGAAGGAGCTCTTTTGAGGAGGTTTCTACATATGTTAAGCCGGAGCCTTCATGAATATGTCAGTCGGATGATAGACCGGATAGGGAGGAGGAAAACTAAAAGATTATTGAAAAAGTGAAAGGGCTGAGAAGTGCCCGGGAGTGATCTAAGCGCGTCATGACAAGCGCCACCAAGTCTCTAATATCCCCCAAATTTAAATTATGGATGCATTTGCCAGATGCTCGGGGAGTGTGCAATAGAGGTATGATTGATCACCTCTAGTTTTTAGTAGCGCCACATAAACCTTGTTTCATGTGTCTGTTGGAGCCAAAGGCTGATGAACAAAAGCTACCGAGGATGGCAAGGAAATTAGGGCTTTCCAACTGGTTTTGTGATTATGAAGCCACGACGAATATATGGCTATTGTGGAATGATTTGGCGTCGGCTTCAATGATTCATAGTTTAGACCAACACATTACCATGAAACTGGAATTCATAAGTATTGGATTTCAAATTGAATGTACTTGCATTTACACCTTATGCGCGAGACAAGCCAGGGCAAGATTATGGAATTGCCTATCTCAGTATGGCCGTGATAGGAATACCCCATGGATTCTTATAAGAGATTACTACGTAATATTAGATTGGTCAGAGAAGAAAGGGGGTGTAAGACAAGATGATGGCAGCATGAAAGATTTCATGGATTTTGTGCATGGGATCAGCCTAGTCGATGCGGATGTTCTGGGATATTCCCTTTCATGGTGTAATAACCAGCGAGATCTACGACGTGTGTATAAACGGCTAGATCGTGTTCTTATGAATATGGTGGCTATTGATTCAATTACCGGAGTTGAAGATGCACCAGTTGGATAAAACTAAATCCGACCACACTCTTTTGTTTATACAAGTTTGTGATGATCGTCATAGGAAATCTTTTTTCAGCTTTCACTCGATGTGGCTGGAGCATGAGGGGTTCATGCCTTTAGTAAAGGAGGCTTGGATGCAACCCCGCCATGCAAATCCGATGAAAAATTTTATGGAGAAGTTGAAGGTAGTGAGGAGGGAGCTTAGGTCTTGGAACTGGAGTTTGTTTGGAAATGTAGATAGAAGGATCGAGGAAGCTCGGGTGGAGCTAGAATCGGCGGACTCGGACATTATGCAGAGCTGGTCCAAAGAGAAAGAGAGGCGTCTATCCAAGACTCACGCTGCCTTGGCTTGTAGGATTCAGGCAAAGTATAAATTGCTAGAGGAAAAGAGAAGAATGCAATGGTTGAAAGGAGGTGATAAAAGCTCCCATATCTTTCATCTTGCTATCAATCAAGATGCAGGATTGAATTGTCATTGGGAGTGTGGTCGGAGGACCATGATGAAATTCGTCAGCCGGCAGCTAGGCATTTTGAGGAGTTAATGGGGCCGATAGCTAATCTGGTTGACAATGAGGTGCAAGTTCCATAATGAAATGGTTTCCCGGGAGGAAAATGCCAGGTTGTGTGAGGATCCTTCTATGGATGAGATTCGAGAGGATGTTTGGGGGATGGGGGTGGGCAACGCCCCAGGTCTGGACGAATTTACTGTGGCATTCTATAAACACTGTTGGGATATCATAGCAAAGGATCTTCAGGATGCAGTGAGATTGTTATTCAAGCCAGGCAGTTTCCTTCTCGTAGCAGTATCAACACCCCATATAGTGTTGCTCCCAAAGGTTAAGCGGCCATAATCATTAAATGATTTCAAGTTGGTGAGCCTATGTAATGTGATTCATAAGATATTGTCTAAAATTCTTAACAACCGGCTATCTTCATTGCTTCCAAAGCTAGTGGGGGAGGAACAGGCTACTTTCGTGCAAGGCCGGAGTTTACATGAAACCATGGCATTGGGTCATGAGGTGGTTCAGGACATAGATAAAGGATCATAGGGAGGTAATATTGTGTTTAAATTGGATATGTCGAAAGCGTATGATCGTTTCTCTTGGGCATTCATTTTAAGGGTTCTTTGGAGCCTTGGTTTCGCTCATCAATGGTGTGACCTGATCTATAGTATCATATGTGGGTGCTTCTTCTCAGTGAAATGAAGGCAGACATATTTTTTCCGCTCTTTTAAGGGAGTTTGGCAAGGTGATCCGTTGTCTCCATCCTTGTTTGTCCTGCCCATGAATTTGTTCAGCAAACTTCTTAACAAAGCTGTTAAGGAAAGCAGGGTGAAGCCGTATCAGTGCAAGAATAGAGTTCAGCCGCCGTGATGTGATCATTTTAATGGGAGAGCCAGCTCCATATGACTTATATCCTAACTATCTATAAAAACTTGACTTGTTTATTTTTGTTAGACTATTTTTGCTTTGTTTTATCTTTAGTAACCACTAACTTTCTTTGAGTTATCAACACTATAAAAAAAGTTGAAATGTGGAGTTATTATAGGAAAATAGTAAAAAATCTGAAGTTATAATACTAAATTGTCCACGCAGCTAATTTAATTAGCTCACAGGACTTCACAGGAGATCGCGGGCAGGGAAGAAATCACGACACACACAAATTGGTCAGTTTGTCCGAGGTGAAAGAGCTCAGTTCGACCACAGTTTCCAATTGGCCATCATAACATCAAAGAAAACATAAAAGATGGTAGGAGCATATTTTTATATAAATGATATTAGTTACTCTAGTGTGAAAATCGAGATTGATTCATCGATATTATTAAGGTTGGGGCCTAATTTAATCCTTATCTTTATAGTTCAAACTCATTAAGTGGTTAGTGTTTATGTAAAAAGTAAAGAAAAAAAAGAAAAAAATTGATTTATTCATCTAACGGTTCGGTTAAAGAAGAGAGATCACTTTGGACTTTCAAATGGGAGGTTAGTCTCTTTTATTTCACTTTACCAAAACACTTATGATTTTGTTGTGTACAACCTTATTAAATATTTGTGTCCTATAGGCCCTGTTCCAGAGTTTGTTTTAGGGGAGAAAGGGAAGGAGAGGGAGGAAAAAAAATATTTAGGCTGTTCCTGAGTTTTGAAAGGGTGGATTTGGAGGGGTTCGGAGGGCTGTGATACCCATTTTCGTTCCACCCAAATCGGACGGATTAGGAGGTGAAGTGAAAGAGAGAAAAGAAATAATAATTAAATTACTTTTTTACCCTTACATAATTTTAGGTTTTCAACCGTATTACTTCTCTCTCTGGTCTCCAGCAACCCCATCTTCCAGAAGCTCCTTCTTCCACCTTCCACAGCTCCACTTTTCAACAGTTAACCCTTCCACCTTCCAGCAGCTAATCCTTCCATCTTTCGGCAGCTTCTTCAGCGACTCCTCCCATCAGCAGCTTCATCTTTTTTCGCTCGACCTTCCAACAGTTCCATTAAAGGTATTTTGGTCAAGTTTTTCATTTTTTCTCCCATCCCTCCAGATCTTTCCAAAACTCGGGAACACCAATTTTTACATTCCCTTTCCTCTCCTTCCAAATATCTCTTCAAATCTTCCCGAACTCGGGAACAAATAGTTTCCAAATGATCTTGATACATATGCAATATGCAATGAATCCAAAGACTGCAAACTCAACATTTGAATCCTCCGAGCGGCTGAATTATCCAGCACTTCGATTCAAATTTAATTAAATAAGAAAAAAAAATTACATTTTTGGTCATTTTTTAGACTGATTTGTGAGATTCATAGAAAATGATCCACCTTGTTAGCTTGTCAAAACTCGTAACTCAATCTTGACTTTAATTTCAGTATGACTTTTCGACGATTAACTTCATATTGCAGTACATTTCATGGTTCATATGTAGACGTTCTTTATTAAGTTCGATGAAGAAATAAATATTGCCACTACGAAGAATGTGTTTGTAAACACGAAGTGCACAGCACAAACAATATATATAGTAAATTATTAATGCTAAACGTAACTATTTAAGGAACACACACAAGCAGTCACTGCCTGAAACAGATAGTTCAACTACCTTTCATCATTAGTAATGTGCTAAAAAAACATACTCTGCAAGTTCCATACTCAGATGATAGAACAAAACAAGGACCATGTCTTTTCTCAAACTAGATGACTTCAGATTGTAAAATGATGAATACCCCTTTATCTGCTTTTATCCTCGACTTGGGTCATTTGAACTGCCGTCTCCTAGTAGCTTATTTCTTAATACCCATAATTTCCGCCATACATGTGACCATAGCCTCCAGGTTGCCCTGCGTTGGAATGAGGGGAAGCATATATGGTGCCACCATGACCACCATACGGGTTGTACCCCTGGTCAGCAGATCCACTCATCAGTTGAGGCTGAGTCGGGGCACCAGCTTCAGCCATGAAATTCTATACAACAAAAAAAACCGAGAAACATATCAAACTCAACACTGCAACTATACAGACCAGCCACCACCAGTAAAATTGATCATTAAATGTACAGTCCGAAAGCAGAAATGGACCCTTTATCTTTATGGCACAGTTACTTTACATGTATCAGCTGCTGTGCTGCTTGGACTTGCGAAGCAGTTCCACCAATCTCCACTGTCATTTCATTAGGAACACCCCTTGTTTCCTGAATTGTCACTGTTGCCCCACTAGCTCGCCTAATGTAGCTAATGCTTGCACCAGCAGTGCCAATAACAGCATCCGCATATGACAAGGGAATTTGCATTTGCTGCGTTAGCTGCATGAAATGTCATCAAACAAGTTACTCAACATTTCACACATCAGAACCAACCACTTGTGTGACCTCATAATTTTCTGCTGCCATGAGAATTACCAATGCATAGCCTAGCAAAAACAAAAAACGACCATAGTAAGACCTGGGTAGTCATTGATGGTGCTGCCTGAGCATTTGATGATGTAAGTATTCCCATTGGTGCTTCCCTCCCGTAGGCTGATATGCCTTGATGTGGCTGCTTCTCCATTAGAGGCGGTATGTCCGGAGGGGGATAATAGCTGTCAAGCTGTCTAGAAGGTGGCATGAACTGGGGATTGTGCCCGAATCCATGACCTCCACCCAAATTGGGTGGGCCTTGTGGGGCTCCCCAGGGCTTTTGAGGAGGCATATGATCAAATCGAGGATTTTGCATCTGGGTACATACATGTTGTCAGGGAGCACAAATAGTTGGTAGAAATAAAAATTGAAATTATCCCTTCGGAAAAATGGCGGTCTCACCTCCATTTCAAATATAGGTATCACACTACGGTCAACCAAGAACTTCCTCAAGTGTGATGCAATAAGTTCCACTGCCTTGTGAACACCCTCAGGTTGTCCAACCACTTCAACAGCTTTATCATCTTGAAGAGCAAAGATGGGTAAGTCATCTGCAGAAATATTTCCCATTATTAAGTAAAAATATCATCCACTTGAGCACTGAATTTCAATAGACCACCCAAAAATTTAAGCATGTATTACCTGCTCCAAGGACTCGAACTATACAGCTTGATTCTTCTTGAATCAATTTCACCGTTGCCCCTTGTTTGCCTATCAAACTTCCTGCTTGTGTAGCAGCAACAAGTAGCCTTGTCGAAATCTTGCCTCCACCACCAGATGGCCCATGAGCAGAATCATTTTCCAACCCATCAAGTAAACGTCTGTGAACACGCAAAAGGCCCTCAATAGCAGGAGGAAGAGAAGAATCAGGCTCCTCCTTGGCAGATACCATAACCTGCAAGCATGGAAGCTTCATCAGACATGATATATTACTGGGTGCAACATGGAAAACAGGTTGACAACTCAACTCAACTAAATCATTGTATATGAAGGAAATAATTCTCCATATTTTGAATTTTGAAACGAGATCCAAACAAAAATGAGGGGGTAAAATTATGTTGTGCCAGTATGTTTGTAAAACTTGCTCTTCACGGCTATATGACCATTCCAGCAAATTTTGGTGCATCAGAATTGCACCAACTAGTAAGTTCAACCAGGTGTAAGGTACTAACCCCCATGCAACTTTAAACACTCACATCAGTACCACAATTGCATTAAAAAATTTCGTACTAGGTTTATAAAGAAAGATGAAGGGTGAAGCACTCTCATTTGTGGTTTTCAAATATTATTTCCACATAGACCATCCGTCTCAGATTCCAATTTTACTTGCCGACCCTTGAAATCACCCTATCTAATATTCGTTACTTTAAATTCTTCATAACCAATTACTTGCCTCGGAGCATCTATAGTCATCTGCTTCAGTGTATGCATTTGCCACAAGCAGCCAATATTATCCCTTCATGATAATTTTCACTGTACAGATTCTTTTGTCATTCCTTAATACGAAATTGCCACAATTTTACCACCCAAAAAATTTTCTTATAATAAACGGATAAACAGTCATATAGAGTTATTGTTTCCCAAACCACACAGAAAAACATCATATCATAGATATAGCAAGTTGAGTTCTCATTCAGCTCAGTCCTAAGACTACAAGCCTGAACTTACATTTGGAGGCACCATCTAATAGCCGATAAGTAGCTTAAGCAACAATGTTCATACCTTTCCAAGAACAAGGCGCCTAAAAGAACCGTGTCTAATATTTATCAAACATGTTATAGGATTTCAAGAATTAAACTTTCTTAATACACTTAATTTGGTATCATAGCTACCAGCAGCACAATTCAATCATTTCCGCCAAGAAACTACCATGTGTGATCCATTCCTGTAGGAAGATATATTGAAGAATCCATTAAGTTTCCAGCATGTACCCTCCATGAAGAACAATACTTATCTATACTTTAGTTCCACAATGTGAAGTGCACTGTCTACTTAATGACCCAGAATTTGGAGTTACCAGATACACTGCAAGCTTCTCCAACAAAAAATTGGGATAATGTATCTGGGCTTTAAACAAACCAACTTTTCAGCAGGATATGAAAAGCTCAGTGTTGACCTCTGCATTCTGGACGTTGACTCCTCAAATTCGAGATCATATAACAGACTGATTTGTGGCTACAAATTTCCAAACAAAACCTGCATCAACTTACTTCTGTTATTGTAACACAGGTATATATTCTGAATTCTGATACCCATTCTGTTTATTGTAGCATATTTTTTACCAGAAATTCCTTAGATATGATTTTAAACTTTCAGGTGAATGTTTGCATGCCACCTTTTATTAGTTACCGCTTACTGGGTTACTCATGAAAGAAGAAATTTATCTTTGATCCATTTGAAAGTAGTCATCAGCCGAAGAATCCTAAGGGGATTGAAAAGATAGACTACCAAATATCATAAACGTCACACATCAACATATCTCCAACCGAGTTGTTATGATTTTCAAAGATGCATATCACATCATATTAAAATTAGAAAGTCATTTTCATTCTCTTTTTCAATATATTATTATCCCATTGATCGACAACACCAATGCACTAAGTGTTGTATCTTAACATATTGAATCCTGAAAGCTAGCCATTCTTGGAGCATGATTCAATACCTTTTCCCATTTAGTAATTTTACTTTGATCATCATGTTATTAAATTGAACAAATCAAATGACAGCTTTAACAGTTAAAATACATGCATGAGAAATTCTTTTCCAGTAGTTTAAGTAACCCACATAAATCTGAAGAACTCTGATTTAGGATGCCTTGAGAAGTTACACGAATTTTAAAGACATCAAAGCTAAAAAATTTCTTCAAAAGCCTTATCATCAACATAGTGCAAAAAAAGAACTCACAGAACAAAAAGAGTAAAATGTACATTGGAAATTCATGAATATCCAGAAACCATAGTGCACAGATAGAAATTATTTGAGATTATTAAGCCTAAATAGACTGAAACCAGTAAATGATCTCTTACGTTTTTGGGAGAACATAAGTTAACTACTACCGGTCAGATAATAAGCAGTTAAGCACAGCCAGCAATAATTTCAAAATTAATTTTCAGTATGGGAATAAGGATACTTACAGCTCTCTCTGCTGTCCCTGGGGGGCCATCAAGAATTTTGATACGGGCTTTTGTCTCTTCCACTATTTTCTTAACAAACTCCCCTTTACGTCCAATAATACTACCAACCTTTTGAGCAGGAACCAGCATTCTGAAGACATTCTCACCAGGCCATCCAGGCCATCTTTTTTCAGCATTCTCAGAAAGTGCATTATCATTTTCACCCTTTTTATCATCAATCATTTGGTCCTCAGGCTGATTAGCTTGGTCGCCCGGATCTTCAACATTTTGTCCATCAAAATCTGGATCAGGGATACCTACACCAAAACCTTGAACAATATTTTGTGCATTGAATTCCACCTTATCACTGTGATCATCGTAATCTTGCTCGAAATTGTGCTCCTCAAGTTCTTGATTATTATGTTCATCATAAACTTGATCATCGTTATGTTCCTCAGAACCCTGATCCTCACCATGCTCCTCAGGACCTGGGTCCTCAAAATCATGCTCCACCTTGTGCTCATCCACACAGTGGTCAGCATCATGTTGATTATAAGTCTGATCAGGCTCCGCCATCGGAAGTGTCTAGGAAACAAGAAAAGCCACAAAACTACAAGTCAAGTATATCCTCTTCAGCAAAATGGATAGTAAGCAGACGTAACCCATTTCAATTTATTTCAAATCCTAAAACTATCAGGACCACATGGTTATTCAGGATAAGTCCAAGAATCAGAAATTTAATCCACTCATCAAATAAAGTATGGCAAGTGACATCAGCTGAAGTAACTAGAATGCCACAAGCAAACTCAGTGAGTAGGACCAACAGATGGGATACACCCACCAAAGCATTTGTGAGCATACCAAAACCATACTGAACCCAAACGAAGAGTGCAAAACAGTGAACTACGGCGGGGTTTTGGAATGCGCAGAGGAACGTATTTGAGGAAGACGAAAGGAACTTACAAGGGCCGCGGAGTGGATTCGCTCGAGGAAGCTCCAGAGAGTTGAATTGAGTGTGCGCTCTAACTTCTAGGGTTCCATCCGCGCTTTCGCCCTCTACCTGAAAAAAACTACCGAACCGTGTCTCTCCCGGTACAACCAACAGTCTACGTCATCTATCTCGGGTACACTAGGTATTATTTCTTAAGCCCGCTCCAAATAACACCAACAAATCCAGATCCAGCCCAATACAATACTGACTTCATATTACCAAATTAACTTTTCTCTCCTCTTGAATCGCACACTAACAGATTTTATTCAAGGAAAATATAAGAAATATAAAATGAGAAAGAAAATAATGTAATTTTTTATTGACTTTATTCTCTAAGTGAAAAATAAAAAATATTATCTTATTTGGAAAGTTATTTTCATTCTAAAGGAAAGGAAATCAATATATAAAAGCAACACTAGGACACATAGCGACTGGGCAAGAGCTTACCGAATCGCCCTAACGATTACTGGACAGATATCTAGCATATTAGCCTCAGCGGCTCTATATGTAAATTTCATAAAAATATTATTGTCATTGGTCATTTTGTGGACTGATAATAAAGATTTGGTGAGAGATGGAACATGTAAGGTATTAGACATTTGGAAGGCTTCGAAAAGAGTAGAAATAGAAGTGTTACCAACGTGCAGAATATTTAAACCTTTACCATTAGCAACCTCAAATTTGCTCCAGACCGGATTATGCCTCAATCGATAAAAAACCAGTAATATCTAGAGTCATATGATGTGTAGCCGCTGTGTCCGGGTACTAGTTGTAAGGAGAACAACCAAATTGAGGTGAGTTATTATATACCATGTTTGCAAAAGCACCATTACGAAAGCGACAAGTTGGTGCTAAATGGCCAAGCCGCCCACAAATCTGGCATGGTTCTGGGCATTGAGAATAAGGCCACTGATTGGAAGCCATCCATTAGAGTAGAATTTGGTAATGATGATGGAAAGCTAGCTCGCTGCACTGAGTTCGCTTTTAGAGAAACTTCAAGGGCATGAATCGACATGGAATCAAATTGAATGGTGGTGAGGAGCTGATGTTAGATAAATGACCAACCAACTCAGAAAATGAAACTTGTTGAGCTCTAGCATTAAGATTCGTAATGATGTCTTTAAATTCATACCAGAGATGATAATATATGTGAGTGTTGAATTTTACCAGAGTGAGTGGCTCCCCCATGGCAGCAAGCTCGTGAGCAATTGATTTGGCCTTCTTAAGATATTTTACAATTGGAGTATCTCCTTGGCTGAGTTCTTACAGTTTGAGATGGAGCAAGAATTTGAGCTTGAGATGGAGTGGCTAAGGCATCTTCAAGGGTGAGCCACACCTCACAAGCGGTGGAGCAATCAACAACAATTGGAAGAAGGTATTCTCTAAGAGAGGACCGTTACATACTAATGAGTATGTATCTTGTTGTTTCAAAGCAATGGATGCCGGATTTGGCGAAGGTACCACGCTGCCGTCAGTTGAGATGGTGGAGTCTGAGCGCACAAGGTTGCCATCAATATACTTAAAAAGTTGTTGACCTCTAAGAAAAATAACAATAAGAGAATTCCACATTAAGTAACTTGTACGAGTGAGTTTGATGGAGAGGAAGTGATGGACAATGCCATGACCAATAGTCGGCATCAACGAAGATATGGTGGAAGTAGAAGCCATGAAGAAAGATGAACAAAAAACCTAGTTGATACCAGATTAGAAGAGAATATGTATATTGATTTTTAAGTATTACAACTACAATCTTTATATACACAAGTCTCATAATCCCTTAGTATTCTCTTAGGATTCTATACAAGAGTAACTCCTTCATATTATTAAGGAGTAACTCCTTTCATAATAATAGAGTAACTCCTAGAATACAAAAGTCTGTAACTTAATCTTTAGTTGGATTCAATGCATTGGTTTGATCTGGATTTATTACATACCGACTCGACAAGAGCTTACCAAATTGCCCTAATAACTATTGGATAGGATGTCTAACATATTACCCTCAGCGGCTCTCTATGTAAGTCGAGGCAGATAAAAAAAAGAAAGGAAAACAAGTTTTGGCTCACCACCTCATAAACACAAGGCCTCTAGACAGGGACACACGTACTGTACAAGCATATCAGCCTTGACACTGCACTACTATAATACACAGCCTCAGATGATCATTTCCTGCTTCTTATATCATTCAGTCTATTCTCCGAATCACATTTCTTCTAATAAAGAACATTGAGCTAATGCCCATCCTGCTAGCTCAGTTTAGATTTTTTTTGGTTAGCTTCATTTTTATGTCACAACCAGCATAATGTTCAAGTCTTGGGACAACTTAATTCCACTTCAGTTTGTGCATTGGTGTTGTAGTTCATCAGGATATTCAGTTATTTCTCTCAGTCCAAATGAAATATATCATTAAATTTAGACCTCCTCTAGTTGTTATCATCCTGGCCGAAGACCCTGCCAGATGAGATACAAAAATTTTAGTATGTCTACCAGTAAAACATAATTTATGTGGATGTCCTACCTGCCCATTATAAATTTCAGCAGATTGCATGGGACATGGAAATAAAAAGATAGTATTTCATATTTTTCTACACAACAATCACAATTGTCCTTTGAAGGAAAAGACTCATAATGGGACTGGAAGAAATAAACAGGCATATGTCCTCAAGGAAAATGAGAATGATGTGTCTCATGCTACAGTGGACCTGAATCAGATACCTCCAATTTCTTAAAAATTTCTTCCCAATAATTGCATTGTTACTTCAAACAAAACAATCCATATGTCTGTTGTGGAAGCAATAGTTGATACCAATACTCAAGGGTCTAGCTCCAGTGGCAGATGTTTATATGCTCCCCCTCTTCTAGATGAGGTAGTTCCTGAAACAGTCATGGGATTAAACAACATCACTCGAAGATCTAGCTTGGCTATGAAGAACAATAAAAGGGTAAGATATAAAATACAAGTTAAACAAAAAAGCTAAATCCCAAAAAAGTTTTGAGAAGGCAGTTAGCTTTTTCAAGGACAACTCACATAGCCCTTGTCCCGTGCTCTCTCTAAATAAGGTGCCCCCCTTACCCTTCGTATACTAAATGAAGAATGCATTTTAGAGCATTCATGAATAACAGGACTAAACAACATGATATTGAAAAATTTATCAGCATAAATAGGCTCGATAGTTATATTTTGATAGAAGTAAAAACAATCATCCATGTTAGCTGTCTTTTATCAGCATAAAGAGAACAATCTGAATGAAGTAAAAATAAATAATATATGTAAATATCTATTGTCCAGTGGTTGGGATTTCATCAATAACTTTAGGCACCACCACACTGATGAGATCATCAAAAATTATAATAGAAATAAACTAAACATCCCCCTTGATCTACACACGCTAACTCATCCATGTTAGCTGTCTTTTGGCTCTTTTTCCTTCTTCTGTTCTGTCATTTATAAGGGCATAATAAACTCAAATAAATTGAATTTGGATTGAACTAATTTATTTATGTTGGGTTTTGGGTTACAAAATATGGGTTGAATTGGTCTCTAAGTTGGGAAAATTGAATTTGGGTTGACCCAAATTACAAAACACAACCTAAATTACTAAACACAACCCAAAAGCTTCACTTTTTATTTTTTATTTTTTTGTTTCTTATTATTTAATTTTTATGATTTCTTTGTTTATTTTGATTTTGATTTTATTTTTATTTATTAATGAAAGTAAATAGATTGACCCAAATTCAACTCAAATTGAGAAATTTTATATATGTCTTGGGTCGGATCGGGTTGAGTTGAATTTGTGTTGGATTTGAATTAGATCAATTTATTATAAATGAATAAGGGTACTAGATAAGGGACACACATGAGCTGAATTTTTTTTTTATCATTCCTTTACTGTTTCTCAGTTTACCTAGACTGTTAAGCATCTAACTGTTTATATTCCGTTAAATTGAATAAAGTTTTGGAAAATTTTAATTGGGTAAAAAAAATTTCAAATGCTCAAGTTTCATTTCTCTTTTGAAATTTCTGACCACTGCCTTATTGTGGCTAACCTTTTCAATGAAAATATTAAATGTGCAAGACCATTTAAAATGGAAAACTTCTAATTTAAAATGCCTGAATTTAAGAGTTTTATGAAAAATAAATGGAAAATTTTGTAAAATATTTTTACTTGAAATATCTTGCCATAATGTAAGAGTTTTGAAAAAATAGATAAAAGGACAACTTTCTCAATTTCTTAAAGACATGTCAGCAAGATTGAACATCTCATGCTGGTCTCTCTAGCCCTACTATTTTGGTGACATTCTTCGATCTTCAATGAGATTTTTCTTGAATCTCTATTGATTGGGAGTGGCTAAGGACTGTAGGAGTTGTGCAGAATGATGGCCTCCTGGGCACAAATCATATCGGCAAATCTTCAGCCCCATACAAGACTGGTTTTGGAGGACAAATAAGAAGTAATTTTAGCATGGAAGATTCCAATGGATCCAGCTGTCTGGGAGTGATCGACTAAGGCATAGGAGTTCACACGAGTATAAAAAGTCCTGGGATTTAAACTGAGCATATCAAGGAATCAATGTTTTTTGACATCGAAATGGGATGACCATGACTACATCTGAGTGTTATCACTACAGAATGGGATCTTCCAATATAAGTTTAAAACCTAGTATGACATTCACAAGATATTGAAGAGAGGGTCATGATTCTTTGATAGCGGTCTGATATTACTAAAGGAAAGGGTACCCTTTTCGGAAGTGGCAACTACATTCGCTAAGGAGATCATGGTTTAGGTTGAACTACCCAACCTTGATTTCATGTTTTGGTCTTCGAAAGCTCTAAGCTTCATTTGAAGTACGCTGGGGAGGCCATTCTTCACTGACGCTATAACCACATCAAATGCAGAATAGACTTTGCGCGTATATGCATGGAGATTAGCCCTTAGAGCAGCCTGATTGAATGCATAAAGATTGAGGGACCTAAGAGCCACGTATACAAACAGACTGTAATTTATGAATGGTACCGTCAAAGGTGTGAGGAATGTCTCACCTTTGATTATAGTCATAAGAAATTATAACTAGGTGTGGATGCCAAAGAAGAAAGATGACCCGAAGAGCATAAACCAATTTGATATACTAAATGAGATCAAGCTAAATGATGAAGCTAAAGAAGGAGAACCTGAAAAACTATGCTATTTCAGCCCTGCCAAGGTGGAGACAACTACATTATAAGAAATCCGATCTGACCCACCCTTAGACTAGTCCCCTCAACCTAGTGTAACTGATTTTTCTGACATAACTTAAAGAGGAAACCTCATGGGTAAAGTAAACAAAAATAGCATGTATAAATGCAACAAAGCACTAAAAAGTCTAGAACAAAGGGATTTTGTTGATGTATTGAGCTATGAGCTATGAGCTATGAGGCATCAACCGGAAAGGTACCTTCTCCAAAACATCCTTTTAAATGATTATTATCTTCTGGAATACAAGCACCAAACAATAAAAAATTTCATAAGTAAGCCTTAGTTAACTTGTTATGTGTTATTTGAAAACAAATTAAGTGACCTAAAAGTTAGGAAAACAAGTGAGTTTGTCTTCCCAAGTGGATGGTCGTTTATTAACAACTATGATATACACCCTAATGAGAGGATTTTAATTGGATGGTATGCAACTAAATGATTTGTCAATTAGGAGAGAACTTAGATTTTTTTTTGAAAACTCACCATCGTTCAATCACAAACATAAGAGCCTTCAATTTACGTGGACGGATTGGCATGCGAATGAACCAATTATGTGTAAACTGTAAAGAATTTTTTTAAATGATAAGTGGCTAAAGACATTTGTCCATTCCACAGCTGAATTTCAATAAATGATAAGTGGATTTTAATTCTGTCGCCTTGACATGATTGAGGTATTGTGGGGCCTAAGACATAAAACAAGGGCGCTTATCAAGAAAGGACTTGTTTTTTTTCATGCATCTATTTTTATTTTTACTTTAGTTAGTTTTTTTTAAATTTATTGATGTAGTCTAACCCAACAACAATGTCAAGTCCAAGTGTGGGGTTACGCATTTGATCTGGTGCAGGGCTATATGAGGAACCCGCTAGTGAGACACGACACTTAGCTGACAGAAGTGGTGCCCACAATGTAGACTTTAACAGAGGAGCAAAGGCACACCCAGAAGGTGCTTATGCAAGTGCTACATGGCTGCGGAGAGGCTCCAACTGACCCCATGAGTAGAGGACTAGGAGACTATGATTTGATGTTGGATATCATTCATCTCCTCCATTATCTTGCACATTTAACTTAACACTTGACTTGATGTTTGACTTGTTTTGGATTAGAATATTATAGTTCTACTTTTTAAGTTTTATCATGATCAACCACTAATCTAACATTTATCTGAGTTCTTAACACTGTTACAAAATCATAGTGTGGGATACTAGTAGGAAACATGTCAATTCCCTGAGTTTTCAAAGGCAACCCGTGTGCAAGTTTAAGTTTCCGCTCATGCACTTCGGTTAATGGAGCTCGCAGGAGAGATGTAAAGAAGCAGTGTGCAAGAAAAAAAACATCGTGCGCACGGCCTAATCTGTCAGCGCGCGGATTAGGAAACCGGTTTGGCCAGATTGAGATTTACATGTTCTTTCTTTTCCTCCTTAATTCCCTTCACAAAGATCTATGCTTATGAACTGTGAGGACCTAATTGATTTTTAGTGTGGTGTGGTGAATTCACCACTTAATGTTTAATAGAGTCAATTTTATTATTAATAGAGTCTTGAGTCATTTCTTTTTTTTATTCAAAATCTCAGAACGTCATATAATTATGAAAATTTTTCAGAATATCTTAGCTTTGCTAGAGGTGTACTATTTCATTTAAGTAATCTAATTCCATACATATTCTGATGAATTTTTATTGTTTAGTCAGATGACTTGGTTTGAGACTTTAAATAGGTTCGAAAAGCCTTATTAGAATAGATTCACGCTTGGATTGAGGTAACCTTAATAATTTTATCTTTAAATGATTTGGTTTGAGTATTGCCTATGAGTTAGTGCATTTAAAAATATTTTTATAATTGTGTGATATAATTGACCTATCTTCTCTTAAAAACATGGATTAAAAAAACATGTCTCGACTTAATGGTCATAAATAATCGTAGAGAGTGAACAAGTTTTACAAAGAAACTTAAGAAAAAAACATAAAAGAAGAAAAGTAAAGTCATATTTAATAGAGTTATGGATGAAGCTTGTATTTTTACAAAACTATAAAGTTTAAAATGTCAAGCTTCTCTTAATATGAACTTATGTTCTAAGCCAACGGCTAATATCCCACACTGATGAGGAGCGAAATAACGGTTTGGGGTTGGGTATCCACCTATTCCCACTTTGGGGAAGGGTATGCAGTTGTGTATTTTATGCATAACTAGTAAGACACGCTCATTCTGTGTTCATATCTTTTACATTTCATTGGTTATTCTTGAAAAGAGTTGATACATGTGAATGAGGTGCATACAAAAAAGCTAAATAAGGTTGATTGTCAATGACTTTGTCTTTATTATAATTGTTTGTCATATATTTATATGTGAGTTAAGTTACATATTTGAATAGTAGATGGACATTAAGGTAAGGCTACATTAAAACTAAATTACATAGGATACATTCAGTTGCTGCGATGCATTGAGTTTTATTGTTTGCTCGAGGATGATCAAGAGTTAGTGTGTGGTGTATTTGATGAGACCAAATTATTCGGTTTACTTTATACTTAACTCACCTAATTCTTGACCATTCTTGAGTAGTATTTAATGGTTTTAGTCAGTTTTTATGTTTCAGATTTATTTTAGGTCTTGACGTGAAAACATACTAAAAATGGCAATTCTAGAACAAAAAACGGAAAAGATTAGAAAAGTTAAACAAAAAACAATTTTTGCCATCTGGGACACTAGCTACGCTCGCGGCTTACGTGGAAAATGGATGAAACTTATCACAATTCAGAATGAATAAGAGATAACGTCATCTCCTTCCATGGGTGAGAGCCGAGCGCGCGGTACCTTAGGTGATGTGCGCGCGAGATGCTGTGTTTTCAAATCCAAAGTCAGTCGACCTTCTAACGTTCAAGGGGCGTAACTTTCATGCTAGATGTCCGATTTGGGCAATTCAAGTGGCTATACAAAGATTGAAACATTATATATATAATTTTCTAAGAGGAGTCAACTCTTAAATCTTAGCAATTTTTACCAGTAAGATGAAGAAAGTTGGTGGACAGGCAATTTCCCAAATCAACTCCATATTCGAGTTTATCTTCAGTCTGTTGTCTAAATTTGATTATTATCATATTTTCCAAAAGATATATATCAGATTTACATGGATTACTTAGTTTAAGTTATAAGCTACACCCAAGATTATTTAATGAGGTCTCGGTCTCACTATTCGGTGTGGTGTATCAGTGGAGTGTTAAGATTCAAGTGCTTCAGCCGGTGTATAATTCAGGTGCAATGACTTGTGAAACGATGTTGTGAGATCTTCATACTTAATAAAAAAAATTATATTATTTTTATTGTGCTAAAACTGAATGATTGCTTTATTGCATGACAAATTCAATGAATAAATGCTTTGTTGTTATTAAGGCTTGAGCCAATACCAACCAGTCGAATAGAAAATAAACTCATGCTTGTGCTTGTTAATAGGTAAACATACTTTAGTTCTGCATGAGCTAACTAACCTTGATTAAACTTTCTACCATGGTAACTCAACTGTATATGTCTTTTGCTAGGCTGACAACCTAATTAATACATGATCAACATATAAGATTCATATAATTAGCTAAAGGGTATGATGTATGTAGAGTAAGAGCAATTATTTACACCTAATTATATTACCATGGTTGATAGGTGATGTATATTTTATTGTATTTAATTCATTATAAGAGTTTAATCATTAGAATTGATAATCAATGTATTCACAAGTTTAGTCACATCAGCTACATATTTTATCTACATATTTCTTTTTCCAGTGTGCAGGTTGAATAGCTGACGCTACCAATTTTAACTCTAACTACTCCTCCCCGCAAAGTTTTGTCTATTTTTATTCCTAATTGAGTTTGTTACTAAGTTGTAGGAACTTGTTCATGGGGACCGACCCTATATTTACTACTAGTTGATGAGCCATGTTTGTAAATTTATCTGCTCAGGACAATCCAATAATGGTCCTATCAAAAAATATTGTGTAATCTGTAGCCACATGTAATAGAATCAAAGTAATTATCTGTAAATGAGAGATTCAATGCAAAATACTAACCCAGTTTTATCTTAAATGCCAAAATTATAAAGAATCCAAGGCCTATAAAAACAAAAAAGATCTCTATAAATTTCTAAGTTAAATGGTATATAAGTACCCACTTAATGTTATTGTCATAAGATTTAGCTAGAGAAGATTAGCGAGAAGAAGCCCTCAATAGTTTATCGTTTGAAAATTAAGGACAAACACCTGCACAGTATTAACACGATGTGGTAAATGAAATACCTACAACACTCAAGTATATGATGCTACAATAGAGAAACAAACCCCTTCCCTACGGATGACGACAATGCCAAAGTGTTATCCTCCTATAATGGATCGACTGAAGGCTCAACAATGTGTCATCTCCTACTGCCATGGATCTGTGGTCGGGGAGATGGAGCTATAGTGGTTTTGGAGTCACTTTATTTCGATTTATTGACTGTGGAAGGGGCTACTGGGCAAGTGATGTTTGATTGATTAATTAGGAAAGAGGTTACCATGTTTTGGAGGATTTTGGATGGTTGTTCAAAATTTTGTTAAGTGTTTCAAAGGGTTGCCCATGTGTTGACGTGTGACATTGCCTAAGTTTTAAGATTGTCATGTAATTTTTCTTTTTTTAACTCTCCGCCTAAGCTAATACGAAGGCGAATGGAGGAAAAAATTATGACTTTATTTTTTAAAAAAAAAAGAGAAACAAATCGACTAACAAAAATCTGTCGGCGTAGGGGTCTAATGCGACAATTTTTAGCATTGTCACAATGTGCATTATTGCATTAGCTCACTTTTCTTGTAGTATGTCACAAATGACCCTCAATCATACCGAGTAAGAAATCTTTCTTACTTTTACTTGGTTCGTGGGGGCTTCAAGCGATTTTCAAACTACTTAACAAGATCTACTCGCCTGAGTAGATGTTGAATAACCTTCTAATCATCACTTTTTGCCTCATTTTTGCCCTGTGTTGCTTCTTTTTCACTTTGTCCACTAATTTTAGGACTTTTTCTCTAAATGAGCATAACATACTGAAATAGAGATAAAATAGTTCGGGAATGACATAAATCTTCAAGAAATTAAGTCTTTAAATGAGTGTATTTTTCTCTGATTACTGGTCATCTTAAGATTGGATTTTTATAAGCTTTAAATGATAGCATCAAGCTGAAGGTGGAGGGGTGGCTTGGAAAGCTAATATCTTTTGGAGTTTATGTCACTCTTATTATGGCGTATTAGCCTCTACATGACCTCTCGATTATTCTTGTTGCATCCAAGGGGTCGCATCATATTAATTCTTGTTTAGCAAGATTCTTATGGGATGTTTAAAAAAAATAAAAGGGCACATTGGGTGAGATATGGACAACAATGTACTGCACCATAATGGAAGAAGGTCTAGGCATCCAATCATTTCATTAAGTGATATACAGGCTCCAAGCTAAGTTAAGCCGGTCATATTGGTCTCACAATACAATGTGGACACACTTTATGAGCTCAAAGTATGGCAAGCCAACACACATTTGCACATCTTCTTCAAAGGATTCATCTATTTCATCCTCAAGTTGAGAGAAAGCTCTTATTTGCAGTCTCTGTTATGGTGGATATTTGGGGATAGTGTTACTTTATTGGGGGCATGTCTTTCAAACAGCTCTCATTCATGTTTCACTGCTGAGTTAGTCTTAGGACTGACAAGTTGAACAATTTATTTCTCTAGTGACATTGCCAAGTCATTTTGAAATTAGTATGACCGTATTTTGGACAAGCGCATGTTTGTTCTATTTACCAATTGGGATGATTGTGGCTTCCTCGTTAGAAATATGAGGATGAGGTCATAAGTCAAAACTTGGCTTATAAAACAACCAATTGGTTAATGCTTCTTCTATCAAGAACGAAACCATTTAGAGGTTGCATGATTGTCCAGTTTTTATCGTTCCAAGCTTTACGTGTCCCACTCATCTTGGTGGCGCCTTCGACAAGTATATGGATTGCATGAGAATCAGGTGGATATCTTAGACTCAACATGTATGGCTTGTCATCAGTTGCAGGTGCAACGAGGTAGTCTGAATTATGATATTCGTGGATTGCCTTAAGTATTATTTACAGCCTACTACCGCCAATGTAGCAGCACAATTGAAGAGTCAAAGCGATTCTGGATGGGCTGTCGCATGCAGTTTCTAGGACCACAGAAATAAGAGAAGTTTTGTCAGATTAACAGATTTTGTTCTTGTGCTAAGGGAAGAGTTATATTGTCAATGGCATCGTGTTTATTTGTTTTGAGACGTATTGCAGCTTTGGAGAACATAAGGATATCACATAGAGGCTAATAAAGTTGTTGACCGGCTTGCTGCAAACCCTTGTGAGAAAGGCATTTTCATGTTGTCCTCAATGGAGGATCGTAAAGTCATAATCTTAGATGCAAGTTATACTTTATTTCATCGCGTTCTTTGCGAAGTTCATGTTGCTTGCTCCCTTTTTCTAGTCGCACGCACGTGGTGTTTTTGGTGTGTGTGCGCGCCCTTATCAACTTTGATTATTAAGTTTGCATTTTTATTTATCATTATTGTATTCATGTATTTTTCATTATTTCTTGCCTTAGATTTAAGTGCAAAATCCTCTCTATTTTTTAATTCATATTTTGCACAACCATGGATCGAACTCGACCGATTTCATAAAAAAATTAAATTAAAAATTAATTAGATTATTAAATAATGTTAATTAGTACAAAATAATGTTATTTTTTATTCTAAAGATCCTAAATCAATTTTTTTGATACGCACCAATAAACTTTCGGAGTTTGAACCCGATGAGACCTGAACCCGGAATCTAATAAAGTGGACTGAAACCCCAATCGGAATCGATTGTCCGGTGCGCTTCGCTCTATTTTGCACACCCCAGCTGCGGACTGCGTTCTCAGATTGTCAATATGGTAAACTCTTCGCACCAGTGGCTTCGAACGCGTTGTAGTGTTTTTAGAAAATTCGAACTGTTTATGGTGCGCGGTGGTTGTTTGTTGTCATCTCGACGCGCAATCATTTCATTCATGCGTGCGATTGAGTGTCAATGGTTTCTCAATAATCGAGTTGTTTTGTTTTAAGATGTTGAAATTATTGTTCTATATAGTTTAATCCATGTGTGGTTGTTTGTTTTTGCTGGTATGAGAATTCTTGGCACACGTTTTGTAGAAGCTAGAGCAACTTGATTTATCTTACTGCTCTGATCTCAACAACCGACTGGTAAACAATGTCTGATGGGAACTTGAAAGTATTCATGATTATTTCTATGGCAGCTCACGTATAATATATCGGATTTGTGGTTTGTACATATGTGATCCCAAACTGGATTGTAAAATGATTTCTGTGTACACGTTACACAGGTAAAGATTTCTCTGACTCCCAAAGTTCAGGGTAAATTAAGGATTACAATTTCCTTTCTTTTTTAATATAATTTCTTTTGAATTTTTCTCTTTTTTTCCTGTATTCGTGAAACTCATTTTACACCCACCTTTCTTCTCCAACTGCACTACATATTAAAAACCTGCAATTCTGAGTGTGTTTGCTGGCAGTCTAAGAAACGGGGTCTTTCTTTGGAAGAAAAACGTGAGAAGATTCTCCAAATCTTTTATGAATCTCAGGACTTCTATCTTGTAAGTATTAATTGGTCTTCTCCCTAATTTATCGTTTTTTCAGCATCTTGTTCATCACTTTTGGTCTTTTATATTCTAAGCATCTCAGTTATTTTCTTCTTCTTTCTTCAATTACTTTCCGTGCCTAATCAACCCTTCCATCAGTCAGCTCAAGGAACTTGAGAAGTTGGGCCCTAAGAAAGGGGTGATAACTCAGTCAGTAAAAGATGTGGTCCAGAGTCTGGTGGATGATGACTTGGTTTTGAAAGACAAGATAGGAACGTCTGTAAGTAACACTATTATTGATCTGCCATTGAACTGGCTGATAGTTTGCCCTTGCATTCAACATTCAAAATTATTGTGTCGCACTACTTTAGCACATAAAGCAGTAATTACGCAATTTGTTGTTCAGGTATACTTCTGGAGTCTTCCTAGTTGTGCTGGGAATCAGGTGAAAGCTTTACACCTTTGATTAAATTGTCCTGCATGTCACTCGTCTTCCGCATTACAGTTCACTTTCAGTTCTACAACTTTCTGAACATGCACTGCAGCTGAGAAATGTCCACCGCAAACTTGACTCTGACCTCCACGCCAGTAGAAAACGTTATGCAGAGGCTGTTGATCAATGCAACTCCTTAAAGAAAGGACGAGAGGATTCTGTATGTTCCAACTCTTGAGCAGAAACTTGAAATGGAACTAAACTCACATGTTATAATATGTAAGCTCATATTATGTTTATGACTTAAAATACTTTCCAGGATGATCGTGAAGAGGCCCTAACTGAGCTTAAAGCCATTGAGCTGAAATACAACAAACTTAAGGTTTTGTGAGTTAATCCTTGTTTGCTGAACTCTGAAAATTCCTGGTGCTGAACTGCATCTCCGTACTGTTTTATAGGAAGAGATGGGACAATATGCAGACAATGATCCAGCTACGTTCGTCTCCATGAGTTAATAAGTGACTTAACTTTGTCCTAGTTCAATCCCTCGTATTCTGACACAAATATCCACGTTAACATGTTAAAAAATTTCTCAATCTTGGCAGAAAAAGCTATTGAAGTATGCCTCTCAGCTGCAAATAGATGGACAGGTTGCTCATTCTCCCTTTATCTACCATCTGCTCTCTTACATTGTAGAGCTAAAAAATTGTTATTTATAGGAAATCTGTCTTGGTATTTGACTCACTACACATTTAATCTACAGATAACATTTTCACCTTGCGGCAGTGGTGTTCAAACAATTTCCCTGAGGCCAAGGAACAGCTTGAACTTCTTTATAAGGAGGTACTAAATTCAATTTCTGAGAGCAGTTCCTTTTCCTTGGATATGTAATCAAGTATGGACTGTTTCAAAGGAGGTTCAACGTGAGGCACTTAAAGATGCATTGGTGAATGACTATAATATGCTTTTCTTAAGTCTGACCTCCACCAATTTGTCTGTAACCACTGCAGTTCGGAATAACGGACGACTTTGAATATATGGAGTTGCCTCCGGTTGCACCTGTAGCCGCTGCTGCCGATATCACACATGAAGACAGCCCAAAGTAGCACATTTCTGACTTCCACCAATGTGTCCGCACTTAAATTCAAGCGTTCAATGCATGAACTGCATACTTGACGCTCATAATAATGTTTGTAAGGTAAATGGTGCAAGTCACAAAATGCTGAAAAATAGACACTGTTTCCTGTGCAGCGAAACAGCCGATCTTAAAGTTTGTTTGGCCAATTATAATGTTTAAGCCCTCTATATACACTGTCATGGGCTAAACATCAAGCAAATACACACAAATGTTGATAAGTGAGAAGCCTGTGAATGCTCGCCAATTTTTTGAACACACTAACTCCTGTTGTTCACGCATAAGGGATAATGAATGATTGAGTAGTTTTAATTCCTGATAAAAAAGACAAAGAATGAGGGAGAAAAGCTTAGGTGTGGGCATCAACAATGTTCTGGAACTGAAATAACACACCTCACATAAAGTTGATTGGGCTTCCAGACCACCTCAAAGTGCCATTTCTGCCTGCAGTGCAGCGAGTTCATCTTCCTCAGATGTGTGTTTCTGAGGCACAACATGCGCTGGTTTCTTGCCTGGTGGTACATGTACAGGATTGGCAGGTGCTGTAGTGGCAGGCTGAAGAAGTTGTTCCTCCAACTCGGCACCTTCCAATTCTTCAAGCTCAGCTTCCAACTCATCCTGTAATTGAGAAAGAAATTGAGATATCAGACAGCTAAGGGAATTTCCAGACATGTGATGCATGGGGCAGTAGAAACCTCATCAAAATCAGCTGCTGCACCAATGGGAGTTGATAATGCTTCCTGAATCTGTTTCATATTCTCAGTCTGTTCATTGATTTCATCCATTGTTTTGTCCACATCATCAATATTCCTGCAGCATTACACAAGCATATGAAAAACACAATAATATTTCAAATAAGAGTTGCAATTAGAAATGGAAGTATACAGCCTACAAACTATTTTTGATCTTGACGATGCAATTTTAGCTGTTTCTGTGCTATTGACTTAGATATTTTATACGTATAACAGCAAGGTAATAAGACGACTGTAAGAACCATAACAAAGTTTGAATCTTAAAGGTTCTTTAACAGAAAACGAGCCATTAAAGGATCACAGCCTTACACCATGCCAGAAAAGGTCACAATTAAAATTTGCCATGGATAAATTAGATGGCATGGTAAATGAAATTTAATAAACTAGATATCATGGTTATACATAATAAACCACACTCACGTAGCTTTCTGCATTGCCTTCATTGCCGCAGCTCCAGTTCTTAAAGCATCCACTGTTTCAGTTGTTGCTTTTGCGCCTTCTAACATTATCATCTATATCACATAAAATATGTATAGATTATGTGCCCCCAACTTTCTATGCTTATGTACAACAGTCAAGTCTACCTGATCATGTATGCGCAGTTGGAAATTACCAAGCTGCTCAACTTGCTGTTCATATAATCTTTTTCGTTTCAGACACTGAATGGCAGCTGCAATCGAGTAGCATTGATTGATTTCAGACTTCGGCGAAAGTAGAACAGGTTTGACAGGTATATTGATATATATTATAAAATGAATAAATAGTTTGAGCAAAAGGTTATGTGGTGATATTTACCAAGACCTACTATATTTCAGGAATAATATAACAGCTAATCAAAATGATAATCAAACTCAAGTACACCAATATACACTTTCCTTCAGCTGATAAAATCAGTAAACAAACTAACAGCACCAGATGCATGTATGTAATATATAATGAATAGTCCTTTCACTTAGACTATCTGATCATGACAAAAGAATAGATTTCTATACGTTTCTTGCAGATAAAAAAGCATGCAGTTTTGAGTCATACAACGTATTTAACGAAGAATGCAACGTTTCAATAATTATAAAAAGGGCTTTGAGACTAAGAGGTCCGAGCCACTAGATAGTTTCTCCTATCTTCACCGGCCGCAGGTAAACTCAATGCACTTAGAAGTACATGGTAGCGAGTTACATGAAAATTAATGAAGAAAGTTTAACCATAACTGACTTTGTTTCTTGTAGCTCTTATCCATTATTACCCCCAAAATCTCCAATCAGACATTGAGTCTCAAATTTGAAATCCGCAATACGTACAATATCAATGGAGTTCCATAATGTTACATCAAAGTACTGAAAAAAGGTTAGCAAAAATTTCAGCAGCCAACATAAGATGGCAGATGCAGATGATTAGTTTAAGAACATGAGTCTTGTTTTTCTTGTGACAAGGAAATATATACATTCTTTCTTGAAGCAGCACATGAAATGCTGCCAGAGTATCTATATTTTCTGAATGCCAACGGCCATACTAGGCACCATAACAGCATTCGCTTCAACATATTTATACAAATCACAGAAATTAAAAATTTCTTCAAGCACAAAGTTAATAATTGTTCAATTTAGAAAAAAGATGAAATGCACAGTATGTACCTCTTTTGTTCTTTGCTCTGGTGAATTCCTTTGCTCTTTCTACCTCCGCAGCTGCTTTTTTTAAAAGTACTTTCTCTTTTTTCTCAAGCATTTCAAGTGTCTACACATGAAAAAGCCAAACAAGATACTATATTAGACAAAAAACTAAATAAAAGTTCATATTGCTAACCTCTTTTGAGCATGTGTATCACATGTGTATATCTCCACTTAAAAGTGGAAAAAGTGTGGTTTTGGAGCATTGTGGCAAAATATGGATATACAAATGAATCCTCAATTTTTGAAGAGGGATAGGAAACCCCTCATCATCATTGATCACTTTACCAAATGATTGATAGTAAAAGCACTTTATTACAAACGCACATAAGGTAAAGGTAGTTTGGTTTTACAAATATTATAATGATTTTTCTATTTTGAATTCTCTTTTTTGAACTGTTCTGTTTTGCATTTTTTTAGTTTCGAACTTTCGAAAGAAGATTTTAAACTTTGAAATTTTAATAGTAGATTTTGAACTTTCAAAAGACAGATATTGAACTTTGAACTTCCTTTGACCACTAGTTTTTTGAACTTGGTGTTGGTGTTGGGATTTGAATAGATTTCTAAATTAGATAATTGAAGAGTTTACTAAATTACTGTTTTGGTAAGCATATGAATCCTATTTGATTTACTATTAATAACCCTTTTAGACAGGATGTTCTACATGTAGGAGCAACTTGAGAGACTCGGGGAGAGAGTTGTCCAGAAAAATTCTGGAGAAATTCTTCTTTAGTATTGTAGAGTTTCAGAAATTTTTTTATTAGACAACTCCTATATGCTTTGGTTGGAAAATTAAGGGAGTTCGAATTGTAATTTGAAAAATCGTGGTAGTTTAGTGCCTCTTTTAGGATTTTTTTCCCAATCATATATGTATACATAGGGTGAATATAATATAAACCTCTTTCGTAATATAAACTATGAAGTCATCTCAGCTATATGTTATATCTCATCCAACAGATAAAATCATCTCTGATTCAGTTATTTAATTGAAATTACAGTAGTCACTCATTTTATGGTAATTAAACTCCTCAAATACAAAATGAGCATCCTTCATTAAGTGGCATTTAGAATACATATCTATGTCACAACTGGATCTGCGTTACAGTCCAACCAAAAACCAGGGCACCACATATTTGAAAAAGCAGTCCACGATTTGTAAAATATTTTATGATGTCGCAATGCACTTTTAGAAATTCTTAATATGTGAAGCACGTAGGGTGTAAATTTGGGTTATGGGTTCAGTTTGGATTGGTTTATCGCCAATTCATATACATTTATAATAAATTGATCCAACCCAAATTCAACTCAACCGAACCCGACCCAACCCATATTAAAAATTCTCAATTTGGGTTGAATTTGGATCAACTCATTCACCTTCGTTAATAAAGAAAATTAAAAAAAAAAAAAAAGGTTAGAGTTTTGGGTTGTATTTAGTAATTTGAGTTGTGTTTTGCAATTTGAGTCAACCCAAATTCAATTTTCCCAATTCAAAGATCAACCCAATCCATATTTTGTAACCAAAACTCAACCTAAATAAGTTTGTTCGACCCAAATTCAATTTATTTGGGTTGGGTTTTGGGCCCAACCCAAAACCCTTACACCCCTATGAAGCAGTGCAGTTTTTACATTTTGTACAGTTATGTGATATATAAGAGGCAGCAGTGGATATTTTTAAAGTGAACCTGTGCAATACATACTTCCAGGAACAGTGCACCTTTTGCAACATGTTCAAGATTCACCAGTGCCTAATTCTTTACCCAAAGTCCATGGTGTAGCAGAGAGCATTTACAAAACCTTTTTTTTGCTGTAATGATGCAATTGAGGTGCCCAACAATCTTATTCCAGTTAACAGACTACCCCAACAATCCTACCCTAACAAGACCAAGTGGATGTGCCACGTTAAGCAATTTTAAATATTGGAGACCAACAGTGGGATGTGATGATATCCAGCAATGATATTCATCACCGTAATTATCACTTGCAGTTAATGAAGACGTGTACATTAAACTTATTAAATAAATTTGGACTCATGTACAACCGTTGATTGTACACCCCATCAATGGTCATTTATGGTCAACAGTTAACATTGAGATTGGGTCACGCGGGATCCGCTCCCTTTATATACACATATGTATATGGAGAGAGTGTTCAAGTGAGTTTATACAAATTATTCAACTAAATTTTTTGAAGAAAATAATATATTTAAAATTTTATTCCTTGAAGTAATTCAGAAAAACTACAATGCTTGAAATGAGAGCTAAGCATCCCTACCATCACCGTTGATCTCAATATATTGAATGGCTCAGATTAAACTACCCACTAAAACAGTCTTTATGGAGACGGGCAATTTAAACATTATACCTCCTAGCCGCACACCAAATTGCACACTGTCTTTTACCACTTCATATTTTCGTTTCTCTTTCCTTATTATACATACAACTCAAACTTCTTATTTGTTGTTTCGTTTTTTACAGATAGATTTATATGAATTTTTCTGAAAATTCAAATTCAGTAATAAAAAAGTAACGGCCCAATTCAACATCTCTTTTAGGTGGGATGAAGATCCGTTTAGGGTTTTTGGAAAAAGTGTTCAAATCAACTGCTGCTGCGTAGTAAACTGTTGGTGCAAAGTTCAAGTTCAACCTAGAATATAGAAAGTAAACATTTTCCGCTAAATCCGTTGCCGCAAGAGTAGAAAGTTCAACCAGAATTTGAATTAATGAATTTGGGGAGAGAGTGAGTAATTTTGTACCTAAATTACCTCTAAAAAAGTTTCATGTCATCAGTTGCCCATTACCATCGACCAACAACATCCTAGATATCTATTTTTGGATCAATGATGATAAAGGGTTCTCACCTCTAATTTTTACGTGACTATGTTTGAACAGCCACCTATAGGTATAAAAATATATGTTTGAAAAAACATACAATAGGATTGCCACAATAACTATGATATTGTACGCATATACACAAAATACTAATAAAATTGTCTAGAAACATATTGCTTATCTTGATTGGGCAAAAATAAAGGAATCAAAGACTTGAAAAAGGCTTGTGAGAAGGAAAATTTATAATACTGACTTGTGGTACCCGAACAAAGGACGGGACAGAAAGGTTCCGATGAATCAGAGTACAAGTAAATACCAGCATTAACAACTGGAATAAAAATATTGATGGATGAATAAACATGTACCTCGCTCAATCTGTCCAGCGTGGTGAGAGCATTGGGTTCCTGCTTAGGCTTTCCGAAAATCCGGCTAAACATCGTGTAATTGATAAATGAATAAGAAAATCAAGACTCCTGCGATGATCACGGATGTCAATATACAAATAATTCATACAGAAGAAACCATAACAGATTGAAGGAGGGAAAGGCGACGCAGATCAATCCGATTAACAACAAAAAAGAAAAGAACTGACCGGAGAGACGGATCCAGAGAGGAAGAGAGAGTTATCGGATCGATAGATAACAGAGAATGAAGAAGACGAGACGAAGAAATTTGTCTTTATTTGATTCGACGGATCTGTCTTTGCTAAATGCGGCGTCGTATAATTGATGCATGCGTGGCAATTTACTGACCGCCGATGAGGATGATGATCATTGGCCGGTCTCGTCTCTTCTCTCATCCCGCGGGCAGGCAGCTGCTAAGGCCACTGCCAATTTCGTCCGTGGCGCAACTTTCATCCGATTTTTATCACGTATTCTAAGCGACCGGAGCTGGCTGATTGGATGGTTGGAATCAGCAGAAAAATTCATGAATACCCGGTGTCAGGGTTCGAGGAGTTCGAGACCAGCAAGCTTCTTACAACTGAGCTTCATCTGTTGGGCTTACAATATAGAGCAAACATGGATGCTCGCAGGTTTGCTTTTTCCTTCTTCTTGGACAGGATTTACTTCTTGTATTCTTTTATTCAATTGAAAACTCACTCTGATTGGTTTTTGGCAGTAGTATGTGGAGTGGGATCACAAAAGTAAAAATCAAGACCCTGCGGACACGATGCTCATGTTGACATGCTCCTTGGTGCCGCAAAGATCCTTAAGGATAATCAGCACAGGTTGACGGTTTGTCTCACGTCTCTGGAACCATTTTGGGTCTTACTTTCCTTTAGATCTTGCAAACATTAGGGGAACCAAAATGAAATGAACAATGGGTTGGAAAGAAAGTAATATTTTGAATTTTATGCTTTTGTTCTATTTTGATTTTCCATGGTAAATCAAACAAAAAGTTCTTCATTATCCGTTGCAATGTAATACTTTTTGTTCTATCATGGTTATGAAGATATGTATTGTGCTCTTGAAAGGGTACAGTTATTCTTCTTTTCCGGCCCGCTGAGGAATATGGTGGAGGCGCGAAGAAAATGTTAGATGCTGGAATGTTGGATAATGTTGATGCTACTTTCGGGATCAATGATAATGATCCTATTGTTGCAGTTGCTTCCAGGCCTGGTCTCATCCTTGCCGGCAGCGGATTTTTGAGGCTTTGATATGAGGAAAAGGTGCTCATGCGGCTTCCTCAGCCTACCATTGATCCAGTCATCGCAGCATCTAATATAGTTTGAGCTTATGATCGAGCTTGCAACTAATTGTTTCACTGGATGCTGATCCATTAGGTTCACAGGTATTTAAGTTTGTTTATTTATTGCTGACACTTATGCACCTTTGGTTTTCCTTAGTTATGTTCCTAAAAGTTAGTTCCACATTTTCCGAACCATACTGAAGTTCACTCGTAGCTGTTTACTTGACACTAGACAGTGCTGGCACTGGTCCATTACTTGCACAGGGCAATCTATTCATCACTTGGTTCGTATAGTGTCAGAGAAGTACTTTGTTAGCAGCAGCATTGAAGTTGCTATTGAAGTTTTTTCAGCTTTTTATCTGTCTGCTCATAGTGCTCATTAAAAAAATTAAGTTACTAGAAGGTTATGACTGCAAGGTGATTACTATTGGTTAGTTTCAAGGTGACATGGCCTTCAATGTCATTCCAGATTCAGTCACCATTGGAGGAACATATAGAGCGTTTAGAGTTTAGAAGCTTTGAGGAACTTACAGTGCGGCTCGAAGAGGTAACCGATCATGTTATCAAAGTTTATGTAGCAGTCCCCAAAAGCCACCAGTTTTTGCTAGTATCACACATTGCAGTTTTTAAATCTTCCATTGTTGCTGAAGCTGATCAAGTTTCAAGTGGAAGTGTACAGGTGCAACGTGACACTTAATTTCCATCCCGGAGATGAAACCTTCATCCCTGTTACTGTAAATGACCCAAACTTGTATAGGCTCTTCAAGAATGTATCTACTTATATGTTTGGTGAAAAGAATGCCATAGAGGTGCAACCAGAGATGGGAGCTGATGATTTCTCTTATTTTGCCAAGACCAGTTTCAGGATGCTTTTTATATGTTGGGATGCAAAACATGACTGGAAAGAAAATGGAGTCCGCTCATTCACCTAATTTCACCTTCAATGAAGATGCGCTTCCATATGGAGCAGCACTACATGCTTCTTCGGCAACAAGATACCTAATGGAGCACTGCAGAGCATAACGAACCATATAAAGATGCTCACAAAGAATTATAGAAATTTAGAGATTCTATTTCCCTCCTATATTGATTCCCAAACGGAGATTCATGACTTAAGATCCGGACTGTTGGCTATTGTATATAGGCCTAGAGACAAGGTACTTGGAACAGTAGGCTCTCTTTCGTTTAAGTTTGAGGAAAAGGAAAATAAAAAGAAAATAAGTAATTTATGTTTTGCTTAATTGAATAATGAGGACAAAAGAAAAGATAAAAACTCAAAAAGAAAATTTGATCTAATTTTGATATTCTTCTTTTTTAACTTTTATCTTTAACCAATGAAAAAGAAAATTAATTGAAATTCAATAAAACAATACTTTTTTGAAAAAAATTCTTTTCAACAATTTTATTTCTAGTCAAATTGGCATTAATGAATTATTACAGTAATCAGAAAATTCCATTTCTAAAAATCGAGTTATGTTGTGAAGATGACTATGCTTTTCTTTTCTTTTTAAATTTTTGGGTGAGATGAGTTGGTAAATTGAATTTATTTTAGAACAAAAATGCTGAAGGGATTTTGAATTATCACGTCTTATTCAATTGCGGTCAGAACTACAATAATTTTTAAATGAGATGCAAACACTATAGTGTGGACGGAATTCTTTAAACTATTAATTATCAATAAATTCTATTAACAAGATAGTGGATCCCCTTATTGACTCCACCTCATTATCTTCTAAACCACCTTCCATCACTGTCATCCATTTCTTTAGAAAATCGCCGGTAGCTATTGAAGATTTGTAGCCAATTTGGGACGATATTTATCATGCTTCCTTCGAAATTGTATGACTCGCTTGTCGATGAATTCGACGAGTGACATAACTGAGTTGGGAAGTGATTTAGCCAGCCCATGACAACAATAGGAATGTCACGCTACTACTTGCTAAATGATGACGTGGGAAAAAAGAAAAGAAGAAACATCTTTGTCGCTGATGTTGAATTTTGTGGGACGGATATAACAATGTAACGCTATCTAAGAGAAATTACATCTAAGAATATTTTGATGAGGAGATAAAAAGAGATTTTTTTTATAAATTAATTCTTTCGTGAAGTTTGTTTTCCCAACTGGCCCTCTTTTTAATAAGTTTTCTAAAATGGCCTACTTGAGGCCAACCGCGGTTTGAAACCGTGTCAGGATTAAGTCCAAGCCACGGTTTCAAACCATGTCTGAAGGATGACGAGGCTAATCATCCTCGTCAGCACGCACGTGGCACAACTAGGTTCTCAAACTGTGTCGTGTTTAAGTCAAACCGCCGTTCCAAAAGGCGGTTGGATCTTAAATGCCAGCCACGATTTCAAACCGCGGCTCAAACCCAACTCAAAAGGATGAGGTGATCCTCCATGCATACAGACATCAGAGTATTATCAACGCGAAAGCGATTGTAGACAACTTGGGGAACTTAGCAAGATGTGAACCAGGCCATGGGGGATTCAGCCTACACCATTTATAGAAAACGTAGTCGCACATTGCAACACTTACCTGCGAATGTGCCCACCATATTGAAGCTCTTAATGCCTCCATAACATTTGGCATCAAAGTAATTAAGCCACCCTTTCGTTTGACTAAAATCTTTGACTTGACTCTCACCGTCAAAGTGACGTTGTGCTCCACCATGTCCAGGTGTCGAAGCCAAAGAGGGACCAGGGGGCCATGACGACATAAATGGGCAGCACCGGCAGGGAGCCAGCCAGAATCGGAGACGGGTTTTTCTTGAGACGATTGGTCCGAGGATCGACCTCGTCTGCGCCTTCAGGAATGACAGCAGAAATAGATTTGAAACTCCTTCGGTGATTAAACTCCTCCTAAACCGATCTCGGCACGAGCAGTCTCTCAATCCCGTGAATCACACCATCTTGTTGCACCACACGTCAGGACGAATTACCTTGGCAATGTCAACCGCATGTTGGTCCCCTTTCCTGGTTAGCTCCGCCAGATCTCTGGACAGAATTAGGTGCGATTCAGAGTGGTTGCCAGGCCAATCGGCGAAACCGATTCGGCAAGGGATAACGTGGAACATAAGTAACTTCAGGAGGGAGTTGAGGTTTCCAGGGAGTTGAGTCACGGTTTGAAACTGTGGCTAGCTTAAGTCCAGCTGTCATTAGATATAAGATGCAATAGCTCTCTCAAATGACGGTCTGACTTTAATACAACACGGTTTGAGACCCCTGTTGTGCCACATGTGTGCTGACGAGGATGATTAACCTAGTCATTCTCCAGATACGATTTGAAATCTTGGCTGGACTTAATCCAGATACGGTTTCAAACCACATTTGGCCTCAAACAGACCACTTTAAAAAACTTTAAAGAGAGGGTCAGTCAGGAAAACAAACTTCATAAAAGAATTAATTTTAAAAAAAAAATCTGAAAAAGAATGAAAAAAGAGGGTGGCGGGCACAATGAGATGGTGGAAAATTATTTTCAATAAGTTTGAGGTGGTTTATGATTTGGAAGGGTAGAGAGTTGGGTTTGTTAGGAGGTGGTCCGATGTTGTGGGACGACTACATGGGAGAGTTTAATTGACGGAAGAGTTTTGGAGGGTTGCTTGGAGGATGATGTGGGGTCCATAATTATTTCATTTATTTTATTAATGGCAAGTTTTGATTTTAACGGTGTTAAAATTTATGTCTAAGACGTAATGCTTTACACCTTGTGGCAAAATAGTGATAGTTGAGATAGAAATTGGGTAATATATGATAGTTTAGTATCCCTCAGTTTTTTTATTTGAAAATTCATAAAAAAAATGTGATACAATATTCACATTATATATTCAGCTATATTTTCTTTTAAAATATATGTAATTGATAATAAAAACAAATTTGATGAAAATTAAATAAATAAATTTGAAATCTACACAACTCAATTGTGATAGAAAATAAAATTAGTTATCATCATATTTGAAGGTTTTGTTCAAGTAAAACTTTTAAAAATTTCAATTATAAAAATTGATCATAAAAGTCATTAAGAGGCTTGTCATGTAATATGTGAAATGTACCACAGTAAAAAAATGTATGACCAAATTATAACTCATATAAAAGTGGAAGATTTAAAAAATCAAGATGTTAAAAAATGAAAAAAAAGAGTAAAATGAGCTTAAAATTACACCGCTTCTTAGTTTGCACTCTAAACTACACCAATTTTTCAAAAGGTGAAACAAGTTTTAGGCTAATTTTAAAAATAATAATAAAGTTGTGTTCATAAAATAATATTATTTTAAAAAAATTAGACTAAGAAGGACATTATTTCATTTTATTCTTTCACTACTACAGATCAGAGCTTATTACCACGTTTATTCGAAGGCTTTCACCACGTTTCATAAGCGTGGTGAATACGAGTGTCGTAATTGATAAAGTACAGAGCGTCGTAATAGGTGGTGAACCTATTACCACGCTTATAAGCGTGGTAATAGGTATACCATCTATTACCACGCTTTTTATGTAAAGCGTGGTAATAGTTATTCCACCTATTACCACGCTTTACATAAAAAGCGTGGTAATAGGTGCATTTATTTTTTTCAAAAAATTAAATTACATATTTTAAATATGTAATTTAATATATTTTAATTATTTAACAATTTTATAATATATACAATTTTATATAAGCAAAACAAAACATTCAAAATTTATTACAAACAGTACACAATCTATTACATATTTTAATGCATCACGTACATATCTGTGAAAATTTTGCTGCAACACATTGGAGAATAATATATAAGAAAATGAGATAATGAAGTCAAGTGAGAGGCATGGGGATTTTGTTTTTCTTAAACAACATTTATCTGTAGAAAATGAATTGTTCAAGCTTTTCGAATGGATTTTTCAGTTCTGGCCCTCCACTAAAAGTGTGCAACGTATGTCAAACAATATAAGCTGTCCCTACGCTGCGTACAACTCAAAGAGACCTAATCTCATCGTTGGTGGCGAGGGTTGTGGGTTGAAGAAGTTACTGGTGATAGGGAGCTGGAGGCGGGATGGGGGCAAGGGTCCAGCCAACGGGAGGAGGCTGAGGTTGGTGGTGCTGGGACGGAGGCTGGGGCGGCATCGTCATCCACTGGTTCTGCTCCATCGGCACCTGCTGCTCCATCGACATTATCATCATTCACATAAACCCTAGACGACTCGATACCCACCAATTTTATACGGAGTTCAACCTCCAATTACCACGCTTCTTACTTAAAAGCGTGGTAATATATATATATCTATTACCACGCTTTTAAGTAAGAAGCGTGGTAATAGATGATATTTTAAATGTACCAAAAGCGTGGTATTAGGTGCTTTTATTACCGCGCTTTTAATTCAAAATTTGTAATTCATAAAACATATTAAAATATACTAATATACTCTAACACTATTAAAATATATTTAAATATATTAAGATACTCTACTGCTTTTAATATTTGTTTTCTTAACATTCAGATATGTTAATTTTATTAATTCAACCTATTACCACGCTTAAAATAAAAAGCGTGGTCATTGGTAACTCAGATTTATTTTATTTTTATTTTTACTCATATAATTATAAATAGTAATTGATTTTTATAATTTGTAAGTTAATGAGATTGATTAAATTACGTGTAGTAACAAAAATTAAGTTAATTTTTTATTTTTAAGTTAATAATATTGAGAATATTATGTATATGATATATATCATGCATGTTGTTAAGTGTTATAGTTTGTATGAACAAGACTTTAGGATTTATAATCAATATTTGTAAAAGCATCATTAATTTATAAATTAATTTCAATTTTAATCAATGACAATCATCAACATTATATAACATTCATAATTATATTAAAAAAATCATTTCAAGTATCTATTACCACGCTTGTTTCTAATGAGCGTGGTAAAAGGTCTACTTATAACCACGCTTTTTGTCGCAAGCGTGGTGATAAGTCAACCTATTACCACGCTTGTGATTAAAAACGTGGTCACTCGTAATTTAAATTTATTTTGTTTTTATTTTTATTCATATAAATATAAATAAGTAAGTGATTTTGCATGATTTGTAAGTTAATGAGATAGATTATGTAGTAACAAAAATTAAGTGAATTTTTAATTTGTAAGTTGTATATATTGAGAATATTATGTATAAGATATCTATCATG
>NQLW01000007.1:844354-883389 GCA_002312845.1 Kalanchoe fedtschenkoi
CGATTTCGTCATAGAGGGATTTAAGTTTAGCGATTCTTCGATGCAGATTACTCGTGAAGTTGAGACGAAATGAGAGTCTAAAGAACGAGACGGAAGGTATGGAAATAAGGTTTTGATTCTTTTGATTTTTGTGGCAATAAATTACTCTGTGAGGGTATAGCAATCATACGTATTTGAATGTGTGTTTGTGTTGGAATATAAAATTGATAACCAGATGCGCACTCAAGTGACCTCACCAAGCTTTGAAAAATGAGAACAGATAGTTGTTTTGTTGTCTTCACTTAACATTATCTTTTACATTTTAAATTTTGTTAGCTATGATAAATTTGGTATTTGTCTTGTTCTTTATCTCAGAGTAATTTTTCTCCACATGGGTGATTGTTGGGAGTTGGCCTACTGAAGTACTGAACTACTAATGATTATGTTTTTGTTTTTGTTTCTGTTCGATTTATATCATATTGTAGCCTGTAGGACAATGGGAAAAAGAAGCTCATAAGTAGACTAATTTTCTTATGCTATCTGCCGTAAAAATTTGTCCTGTTATGTGCACTATTGTTTTGATTTAGATTTGTGCATTATTTATTATTTCAACCTTTTTACTCATTAGTTCATTGTCCAAGATTGCGCTGCAGATGTTGCAAATGGAGAAATTTGTGAGGCTACTTGTTTTTTACCTTCAGAGACTGGAAATATGTTTCCAGCTTTCATACCCATCCAGAGCCAATCTTACCTTTTCCTTGAGTGGTGCTCCAATTTTATTTCCCAATTTATGTTGTATGATGTATGCATAGGCGGATCCACTGGGGGGCAAAGGGGGCAGTCGCCCCCCCGAATCCCACCTAAAATTCTTCTGACTAGGGTAAAAAAAAATTTATATATATAAAATATAAATTTATATGTATAATTTCAACGAAATTTTTAGTTTTGCCCCCCCAAATTCAACCCAAATGTTTGATTATGTAATTTTGCCCCCTCAAAAAAAAATTTCTGGCTCCGCCACTGGATGTATGGTCCATCATTTTATTTGTAGTAGGCACAACATTGCAGTCATTCATGTATAGCAGCTGCCTTTTGATTTGTTTAAGTTCTGAGCTTATATTCAAAAATCAATTATATCAATATGATGTTGGTTCAGGGTATCAAAGTGTGTATCATTGCATCAGTGTGCTTCCTGGCATCTCCATTTTCAAAATGATGTTACTTTAGAGTACCAGATTGTATCAGTATGCATCGAAATTTACTGACATTGTTACTCTTCTGTTTTTGCTCAAGAAATTTCTTAGACTTCATTCTTAGTTTTCTTAGTTTGTTCTGAGGATGCTCGACTTTATAAAAATAGACCATTGATCAAGTAATACAATGCTAACAAATAATATTGAATAAAAATGATATGAAAAATTGGCACTACTAAGCTTACACCACAACTATTGAGCTGTAAAAAACTAAAAAACATGTTTATTCAGAGTTGATAACACAAACAAGTTAAAAATATATGTAAAAATGAAGCTGCAGGTCAGATTTTGAACGCAAAATAGCTTGATTTTTGATTGGTCACTACTTGTTTTGCTCACGGGAGACTCTCGACACTTTTGGAGACACAACTGCTTGAGTCTTACACCCATGACTGAGTTGTGAGCAGTTGTTTTCCTTGCCAGCTTGGGGTCTGAGCACAGGCCGTGGTCGTCGATGCCCAGCCTTGCGACTTGACTACAACATCTTTTAGGGAGTTGAATTTTTTACTTGGATATTCTGTGTCAAAAAAAGGAATCATAGAAACAATTACCAAAAGTAGAATGCTGTAGCTTAAAAAATGGAATTAAACAAAAACTGCTCGAGTCTTATGCCCATGAGAAGAGGATTTGACTTTTTTTGTATGCAACAAACTTTTTTTTTTTCGAGCTTGGGGTTTGAGCACATGTTTTGGTGGCTGATGCCAGCTGGAGCAAACTATTTGCAGCAGCTTCTAGGAAGCTGGATATTTTAATAGAATCTGCTCAATCAAAAGCAATGTTCTAAAAGACGCTAGGTGATTTTAAGCAGTGGACGTAATCACTTAGGCGGGGATTAATCGGAAGAATTAATCGGACGGTTAGGCGGAGTTATATATATTAATAATATATTTAATAATTAATTATAAAATTATACCTATAAAATTTAATATTATATTAAAAATAAAATATATAAAATAATTAGACACAATGCTCTAGGCGGAGCGTTTTTAAAACGCCCAGAGGCTAATCAGGAGGCTAGGCGGCCGCCGTTTAGAGCAGAGATCAAAAGAAGGAATCACACAAATAATTATAAAATGTAGAAATACTGCTTTAAAAATGGAATCCAAGAAAAATTGTATCATGTTACCAATCATAAGAAGAGGATCTGCTGCATGTCTGTATCAAAAAAAGTAATCAAACAAACCATTAGAAAATGCAGAATACTTTTGGTTCAAAAAATGAAACATATAATGAAATAAAAACAAAAGAAAGTTTTTCATCTATTTCACGTATTCTGCACGTTCATGACACCTGTAGCTTGTGTAAAGCCATAAGCAAACATAGTACAAAATAGATTCAATAAAATGACTAAAAAATGAAACAGAATTTATCACTGAAATATTGGATCATATTAAACTAAGACAAGAATAAACTGAGAATATGACTACTGAGCCACTTCATGACATCATAAAACTAAAACAACAAATTAAATTGTCAAGTCATTGATGGTGATTGCTGTTGTTTCTCTTGTACTTAGCTTGGAGTTATTTAATTAGGATGTCATTTTGTTTCATTGCCTTTCATTTATCTGTAACAACACAAAAATATATTAAATTCTTGTAGTAACAAAACAATAGATCAATTGTTCATGAAGATAAAAGAAGAGTAAACCTTTACCAATCATATCCATTTGTGAGCTATTTTCTTCTAATGAATCTGGTGTAGATCATGTCCTAAGCCAATCTTGACAACATACAAGCATTTCAACCATTTCGGTACTTGAAAAGCTTCTAAATGGATCAAGGATGCGACCGTGCTGAATGCAGATTCATATGAAAAAAATGATACATGAACTGCAAAAACATCTCGAGCCATGGAAGTGAGGATAGAAAAGTGCATGCTATGTCTTTTCCACCACATTAATACATCAAAACTTTGAATTTCATCCTCACAATGCTCAGCCAAATACCTATCAAGTTCTGACTTCTCAAAAGCGCCTTCTGTAGCTCTTTTATATCTTTATTTTCACAGGAATCTTATTTTTTTCATTGGCATATACCGCAAGAAATCAGGGTCACTGAAAATTAGTCTTTTGAAAATTAGTTTTAAAAGGTTTTAAGGCCGGTGCCCACTGAATTTGAAAAACTGAAAAATCTTTGTACTAAACTCATATTCAAAACATGAAACAGACTAATTAAAAGGACAATAGTAAAGAAAACTAAACTTGTAAGAATTCAGACTTTATGCTCTTCCCTAAAACTCATCAAAACTCTAAGCATAAAATCATTAGAATAAAACAAAAAAATTCAAATAATCCATGTAAATATTTATTTTTATGAATGCATGTAGAGGCAACTCATGATCTGCCCCCTTCACTAAACGGTGTTTAGTCCCTAAACATGTATGAAGAAATAGGAATATATGCTGATATATGCAATTCATGTCATGGCATGGGATTGTATATGTAATCGATACAATGAGGGTATAAATTACAAAGAATAAGAAAGAAATACTCCCTCATTCAGCTCTAGTTCCAAATTATGCTGGCTTCAATATGAACTATAATTCCAAGGCATTAACTAAGGCACATATCACACCAAATCATTCACCCAAAATTTGATTGAGCGGTTAAGGCCCCCAAGCCATGAATATTATCCTAATAACTAAGAAAAGAAAAAGAAAAACTTACTAAGCGGGTTACTCCGTGAAAAGACCTAGTTTAACATTTTGGCGAGACGCAGTTAGGTTAGAATCACTACTGAGAAGTCCATTGCGAGGATCCCTTCCCAGTAGGCATCATCTTCTTCATTCTCTTAGGATGTAGTGGTGGTTTGCCACTAGGACATAATTTTTCATCATTTAATTTATCCTGGCTTCGAGCGACTTTTGATAATATGTCTGGACCTTTGAGCTCTCTTTTTTGCATTTGTTTAGTATCCGGATTGCGTTTGCTTTGTTGTTTCTTTTCCTTATTCAAAGGCTTCAACGTATCTTTTGTTAATATGTCCGGATATGTTCGGTCAATAAGATCAATTAAGTTGAAGAACTCCTATTTTTCACGGCCAGTCCTTGGACATGAATGTATATTTTTGTTTGATGTTATCAAATCTGATTGAAAACTCACATTCTTTTTGATAGGGTCATGGTTCGAAGCTAGTGCTTTCTCCATATCCTTATATTCTTCTTCTCTCCGCTTCCATAGAGAGCGATAAGGCTCCTTTTCCGATTCGACATCAGGCTTCTTCTCCTTGGCTTTCAAGCCTTTGTTACTTTTTACAGCTTTTGAAGTAGAGTTTGCCGGCTTCTTTGTAGTGAACCATCCTGTAATTTTTCCAATACAATTTTCCTTGACAGGATGTGGAGTTGCCGCGTTTTGTAATGATAAATCAAAAGTTTTTCCATCAAAATTCAGTGACATCTTCCCAGTTTGCACTTCAACTTTAACACCAGCAGTGGCTAAGAATGGACGTCCAAATATTAGTGTTGTCCCACTATCAGGTCCCATCTCCATCACTACAAAGTCACAAGGAATGCAATATCCATTAATCATAACTGGAAGATTACTAATATTTCCTTTCGATACCCAAATTGAGTTGTCGGCAAGCTCTAAAGTCTTCCATGTGGTTTCCAGCAGCTTTAGGCATAGTTGAGTGTAGATTTAATATGCCATTATGCTTGTGCTGGCTCCAAGGTCAGTGAGACAATGATCAAATCTAGTCTTTTCGATACATGGTATGGTGAAACCACAAGGATCTTCAAATTTGGGTACCATCTCAACCTCTTTTAATGTGTTGCACTGGCCAGGTATCTTTAGATCACGAATGATTCTTTTTTCTGTAGTCACATCCTTTAAGAATTTGGCATAGGAGGCTTGCGTGAGAGTGCCAGTTAATGGAATAGTAATATATAATGTATGGACTACCTCTATAAACTTATTGAACTCCTTGTCTTCTTTGAATTTATGCAGGCACTGAGGATATGGTACTTTTTGGACATAGGTTGGAGGAGCTACATATTTGTCATCTTCAGATTTCTCCTTGGATTCTCCACCTGTTCTTATGGTATTTTGTCATCATCTCTCTTGATGGTTTCTGGTGCCGCTATTTCCTTGCCAGCTTTCTTCCCACTACAAAGTGTGACTGAACTACAGGGGAAGTCTCCATCAGCTGCTTCAGGCATGATACTCATCTCATAAGAGGAATCACAATCATACTTCTCAAATATTGCCTTGTATTGCTCTTGCGGCTGCATTTGTGGTTTCGAAGGTAAGGTGCCTACAGGTCTTGATGCGGCATTGGCCTATTGTGCAACTTGTGTCTCCAACATCTGAATTTGAGTTTTCATGAGCTGTATCTCATTGCTTAGTGAACCATAGTGCTGTTCACACGGTCTAGACGCTCTGTAGTTTCTTTCATCAAGTTAGTAATCTGTTGATCAATTTTCTCTTGCATTGCTTGAAGTTGAGCGTTATTCTGCTGCATTGCTTGCATGAGTTGGGTGCATGAATTTCTCCATGTCATTGACTGCAAGTTGCGGTTCTGAATCCCATTTTTGAGATTGATGAGGTTGTTGTCTTGCAGCATGTTGTGGACTATATCCTAAATTGAATGTCTGGTACTCCAGCTTGGGTTCATAGCCTAGAGAAATAGCTTATTATTTAACTAGGAGAAATTTGGGTGGTTCCTATTTTTGGGCGAATATGTCGGGTTGTAGTTGTTCTTCTGCCCATAGCTTCCTTGGTTTCTCCCAACTATGTAATTCATTTCAACTTTAGGTATTGTGGCATTTTGCAGGAATGGGCAATCTAAAACATCATGGTTCTGTATGTTGCATATGCCACAAGGAGTGAGGGCAGACACATGGTTCACGAGTTTCTTTGTCAAGGCAGCAATCTGATTTGCAATTAAGTGGCTGCATTTGGAGCTACTGCAGAGTGAGAAGCATATGTTGGTGCTGCTTGTGAGTGTGAGCTCCTCTCACCACCCCATAGATGGCAGTTGGTGGCTAACCCTTCAATGGTCTTTTCAGCTTCTTTAGGAGGTTGATTCACGAGTGAGCCTTCAAAAGTGTGGTTCATAGTCTGTTTTATCTGGAAGTCTACTCCTGCATAAAAGAAATTGATTTGAGTGTGCTTCAAGAATCCATGGTGTGGACATTGTCTTTGTAGATCCTTGTATCATTCCCAGGCTTCATACAGTGTTTCTCCATTAAACTATTTGAGGTTTGAAGTCTTTCAGCTGTATTCACTTGTCAGCCCAGGTGGATAATATTGTTGGAGGAACCCATCTAAAAGTGACTTCCTTGTGTTGAATTTTAAGTGTAGTTGCCTCCTTACCCAATCTTTTGCTTTATCCCGCAAGGAGAATGAGAACATTGTCCTATATAATGCATCAGTAGGTATGTTTCCATCCTTGAATGTATCATAAATCTCTTGAAAAATCATTAGGTGCTTAGCTGGTTCCTCATTGGGCATGCCTCCAAAAGTATTTTGTAATATCAAATTGAGTAGGGCAAGATTGATTTCCCAGGATGCCTTCTTTCAGATAATCCTTTAGAGGTCTCGAGGGTGGTTGTTCCGCCATGTCTTCTTCAAATTGATTAGTGTCCTGGACCGGTTTCCAAATCGCGATTTGATGTTCTCATATATTTTTATGAAAAGTTCTTTTTATCTCTAGATCCCAAGGTAGCAATTCACCGTCTTGGTTCATGAGCATGCAAAACTATTATCACCTGAAAATTCACAAAAACAAAGTGAGATAAAAAGGAAAGTTGAAAATATAATTAAAACAAGAAAAAGAAAATTTTTAGGACTAAGCTAAAAGTTCTCGATAATTAAGTTGTTGCTCTCCGACAACGGTGCCAATTTGACAGTGCATATTTTTGACCTTATATATCTGTCAATGTTATATTTCTGAGATCAGTTACAATCAAATATATTCAGGAAGTCCGAGTCGAACCCAGAGGAGCAAGCAAGGCTTGTCAGAGGCACTAATATCCTAGCTAATGATTATTTAATCCTAGACGATTGGTTTTGGTTTGAATTTGTCACTACGCAAAACAAAAGTGAAGATTATGCAAACTAGGTTTTCTAGTGCACCTAAGTTATATTCAAACTCTCATATTATTCTTGAAGCATAAATAATCATCCATAATGTATCATGCAATTTCAATAATATGACATACCACTCAATAATTCACATGCACGTCATACTTCTGGGCGTTCCTATGTAGCAAATTATTGAGTATAATGAATTTCGTATAGTGATTTTTCCTGATTATGATCTTCGTAGCTCAAAAATAATAGTCAAAATGTGCTAAGCTAATATCTCCTAAACATGCAGCATGATAAATAAACTACTCGTTATTCCTAGGCTAACTCCTAATTTTAGTCTTTGGTTGACTAAATTGACTACAACTAAGTAAAATATTCAAACAATCCAATTATGGTCTTCGTGGGATGGAATATCTTAGCCTAGAGGGTAATAAATTTAATCCTAAACTAAGTTCTTATAGCATGCATATTTAAACTCTGAATAAACACGTTCCTTCGCGTCCCTAAAATAATTGACACAAGTGAAATTCGTCAATAAATCCTACAGCAGTCATACATAGCATATTCAAAGAGCACCAACAAATATGGATGAAAATACTTTTAATTGAACAACATTAATCCAAGTTCACAACAACTTAGGATCCATAGGATCCTAGAATAATGAGACTACTCACTACGCATCATAGTAATACCATCACAATATTAATGAAAGTAAAACTAAAAAGGTAGAAGAAGGCTTAGTCTCGTGATGCTCCAACTCTGAACGGCAGAATCTCCGGACTCCTGTGTGTGCGAAGATGTATTGAATAAGCCCTAATTCTTCTATTTATAGATTATATGTCACCTTCTAATTATCTTGTAATTTGGACGATTTTCAGAAGGAATCCTATCGCCAAAAGGGTTCCTGAAGTCGAGAATCCGAATCTGTCTTTTCTGGGTCCGACACATGTAAACTCGACCTGGGTCTAGTTCTTGCATAGGAAACATGACCTGGGTTGAGTTCTGGTTCTGCATATTTATTGATTAGCCCCTGGAACTTTTTCTTTTGATAATTTGATCCTTGAACTTGCCTTTTTATCCGATTTTAATCCAGTTTGCACTGTTTTCATATTTTTTTTTTCTTTCAAAGCCAGTATTCTTAATATTTAACCTAGAAAAGAGAAAATCAACTATAAGTCACCAATAATAACTCCAAAATGACTTAAAAATACTAAGTATAAGTACTTAAAATAAGATAAATTATTACCCTATCAATGTCACCCAACCACCAAGAGTTGCATATGATGTAATTAGCAATTGTTGCTTACCTACATAGTTAAATCTTGAGAGAAACACTAAAGCGGACTCAAGATTTAATGAAACGTGGATATTGTCTTACTATACTTATATAGAGACATTTTTGAAGTATAGTAAGGAAATTTATTAAATTGTTTGCAAATTTTTATCTGACACTAAATGCATTTGTACATTTTCATTGTAGATTTCATAACATCAATTGCTGCATTATCAAACTTTTCATTGCGATCTATCCATGAGAAGGATAAGTTGAGCGGAATAAATTTTCTGAACTTTTATAGAAATTTGAGAATTGTTCTCAAACAAGAGAATAAGGGATATGTTTTTGACTCACCAGTCCCGAAGATAGCTCCTGCTTCTAATGCTCCTCACAAGGAGAGAGATGCTTATTTGAAGCATAAAGACGATTCTAATGATGTGAGTTGTTTTATATCTTTAACCATGAACTCAGACTTGCAAAAGAAGTTTGAGAACGTGAATGCCTATGGATGATCACTAGCTTGAGGTGTCTTTTTCAAGAACAGGTTAGGACTAAGAAGTTTAACACTGTTAAATCTCTCATGAGAGTCCAGCATGTCAAGGGTACTCCAGTTGGTTCTCACGTACTCAAGATGATTGGGTATGTGGAAAACTTAGGGATGCTAGATTATAGCGTTTCTGAAGAACTGGCTACTGACATTATATATCCTAAACTCTCTCAGTTCATATTTTGATGGATTTATCATGAACTACAACAAGCATAATATGAAAAAAATCATTGCATGAATTGCATGAGATGTTAAAAATGGCGGAACAGAATACCCAAGAGGACAACACGTCTCAAGCCTTAATGGTTAAGGTGACAATAAGATTTAAGAAATCCGACAATGACAAGAAGGTAAGAAAAAGGCTCCTGCTAAAAACAAGGGCAAGACCCAAGCTCAGTCTGGTCACAAGCCAGGTCCTGAGGGTGAGGATCTGTGCCATTATTGTAAGGTGTCAGGGCATTGGAAGAGGAACTATGCAAAGTATTTAGAGGATCAAAAGAAAGGTGGGAACGCTGCTTCCACCTTAGGTATTAATGTTATTGATGTGAATGTTACTACTATAAATTCTACTTCTTGAGTATTGGATACCAGTTGTGGTTCTCACATTAGTACAAATGTGTAGGGACTAAGAGGAAGTAGAATGTTGGCAAAAGATGAAGTGATCCTGTGAGTTGGCAATGGGTCAAAAGTTTATGCCATTGTCGTAGGGGCATTTTAACTCTCTTTGCCGTCAGAGATGATTTTAGAATTAAATAATTGCTACCATGTACCTATGATATGCAGAAACATTATATTTGTTTCGTGTTTAGACGCAAAAGGATTTCATTTTAATATTAAGAATAATAGTTGTTCTTTCTATTGAAATGAGATGGTTTATGGTAGCGCCCAATTAGAAAATGGGCTATATATTCTAAACTTGGAAATCCCTATCTATAACATTAATAATAAAAGGATTAAATCTAATGATTTAGATCATACCTATCTTTGGCATTGTCACTTGGGTCATATAAATGAGAAGCACATCCAAAAGCTTTATAATGATAGACTTTTGAATTCTTTTGTTTTTGAAACGTACGATACATGTGAATCTTGTTTATTGACAAGATGACTAAAGCCCCATTTATTGGTCATCATGATAGGGCTAAGGATTTATTAGAAATCATACATACTGATGTGCGTGGACCAATGAGTATTATTGCTAGAGGAGGTTATATGTACTTTATCACATTTACTGATGATTTCAGTAGATATGGATATGTGTATTTGATGCGGTATAAATCAAAGTCCTTTGAAAAGTTTACAGAATTCAAGAATGAAGTATAAAACCAACTAGACAGAAGGATCAAAACTCTTCGATCTGATCGGGGAGGAGAGTACTTAGAGTTTGATGACCATCTTAAGGAGTGTGGAATTTTGTCACAACTCACTCCTCCTGGAATGCTATAGTTAAATGGTGTATCTGAGAGGAGAAATCAAATTCTTTTAGACACGGTTTGGTCATTGCTGAGTCATGCTGATATTCCATCTAGTTTTTGGGGATATGCACTGGAAACAACAGCATTCACACTTAACAAGTGTCCATCAAAATCAGTAGAAAAGACTTCGCATGAGATATGGACTGGAAAGGTTCCAAAATTATCTTTTCTAAAGGTCTGGGGTTGTAAAGCTTTTGTAAAATGTTTACAATCTGATAAGCTTGCACCTTAGTCAGACAAATGCTTCTTTATAGGATACCTAATGGATTCGATGGGTTATCAGTTGTAATCTCACTGAGGGAAAAGTTTTTATCACTCGAAGTGCAGTATTTAAGGAATGTGAATTCGTGTCTATGAAAACTAGTGTGATCAAAATGTAACTCGTTGAAGTTTGAGAACCACAAGAAACTCTTTCGGTTCCAACCGAAGGAAATGAAAGTAGTTCACAAGATGTTGTGACTACACCCGTGGTAGCACTTTGTATGTTTGAAAGGATAATTCGAGAACCCATTAGTTATAGATTCCTGACAACTAATCATCATCATCTATTATCAATATAATGAACCTACAAGTTATACAGAAGCAATGATGGGCCCTGACTCTGAGAAATGGCTTCAAGACATGAAATCCGAAATGGATTCCATGTACCAAAACAAAGTTTGGACCTTAATTGATCCTCCTGATCGTATAAAAACTATTGGTTGTATGTGGGTGTTCAAAAAGAAGGTTGACATGGAAGGGAATGTCCATTTATTTATGGCGTGATTGGTGGCAAAAGGTTTCAAACAAATTCATGGTATTGACTATGATGAAACCTATTCACATGTCACGATGCTTAAATCCATTTGGATTCTCCTACTTATTTTGATTACGAAATATGGCAGATCGATGTAAAAACAACTTTCCTTCATGGAAATTTACAAGAGGATGTGTACATGACACAACCTGAGGGTTTTACATCTCTCAGTGGAGCTAGGAAAATATGCAAACTTCAGCGATACTTTTATGGACTAAAGCAAGCATCTCAGAGTTGGAATCTTCATTTTGATGAGGCAATCAAAGAGTTTGGTTTCCATTAAAATGAAGAAGAACCCTGTGTCTACAAAAGGGTTAGTGAAAGCGTTATAGTTTTTCTTATTTTGTATGTGGATGACATATTACTGATAGACAATGATATACCTTTGCTCTAGTAAGTGAAGTCTTGGTTGAGAAAATGTTTCTAAATTAAAGACTTGGGTAAGCAACTTATATATTGGGAATTAGGATCTATAGAGATAGATCAAAGAGACTTATAGAATTAAGCCAGAGCTTTTATGTTGATAAGGTGCTTATTAGGTTTAACCTACAAGAATCCAAGAAAGGTAATCTCCCTATGTCACATGGCATACGTCTCAGCAAGACTCAGTATCCTTTGACATAAGATGAGCGAGACAAAATGAGTAGAATCTCTTATGCTTTTTAGCTACAAGTTCTATCATGTATGCCTGCTATGTACTCATCCTGATGTGGCTTATGCCTTAAGCATGACGAGTATATACCTGTTAGACCCTGGTAAAGCTCATTGAATCACAGTTAAGAACATTCTTAAGTATCTGAGAAGGACAAAAGAAATGTTTCATAAATATGGAGGTGCAAAAAGGCTCATTGTAAGTAGTTACATTGATGCTAGTTTCCAAACTGATAGAGATGATTTCAGATCACAATCTGGATCATTTTCTATTTGAATGGTGGAGATGTCTACTGGAAAAGTTCCAAGCAAGACACGGTTGCCGGTTCTATGACAGAAGCTGAGTACATTGCTGCTTTGGAAGCAGCAAAGCAAGCTATGTGGATCAACAAATTCATCACCAGTAGTCCCTAGCATTTTTGATCTATTAAACCTTTATTATGACAACAATAGGATGATAGCACAAGCTAAGAAACTTAGAGATCACCCAAAAACTATGCATGTACTGAGACGATTTCATCACGAGAAATCATTTCTAGAGGTGATATCAAGATGTGCAAGGTGTCAACTAATCTCAACATTGCTGATCCATTGACAAAGCCCCTAAGTCAGCCTAAGCATAACAGTCATACAACTGCCTTAGGCATCAGACACATGTATTGGACCGATCCATTTTAAGATTACTGTAAGGTTTTAAGTATTATCAGTATATCTTATAGTATACGAGTATAGTCCTTTATCTGAGTTGGTCATGTTATCTTACTTAAGGAGTAACATGCTTTGATATCATCAAACACTCCAATAAATCCGATAGTTATAAAGGTGATTATTGGGTATGTTATGAATCTTGATGAGGAATATGAACTAACAAGATGAATCTGTCACTCTCATATGATGATAGAAATATGTTTGGGCCCCTCGAGGAGTTACGATTGAGAAATGTGTGGTCGTGCTCAAACGGACTAAGAGTCAGTCATTTGATATGTCATTCTTACTCAGAGATCGAGAAACGCGATTGAGCCTAATAAGGATAACACTTTGTCCTTCTTTATGCTCATTCAAGATATTGCTGGACAACGGAATTACTAGTAACTGGTTTATGTGCAAGTGGGAGATTGTTAGAGTCTGCTCATTAAATTAATTGAATTGACTCATATTGATAAAAGGTTTGGTTGTCTTAAACTAATTTATTCTTAATCAGAAATAACAACGTCTTACTAGAGCCCACTTATGACTAATGAGTTCTAACCCATGATTGAATAAGAATAAACCTAAAGGGTCGCACACAAACAAGTATGAGATATTAAATTGAATGAAAACCGAATAAGATTCGATCCGGATATGATTCGGTTCAACTCACGTCTGATTGAGATAAACTAGATGGGTCAACACTGGGTCTGACCCACTGGCGCAAACCCGGTAACCTAGCTTATGGGCTTGGCCCACGGGGTGAAGCCCATATCTCACTAGAAATAGAAGCTTAGGATTTCTACTTTAGATTTTCACAATTCCCGTTATACAATAATAGAAAGACACACAATGAGGTTGGGTTTATTTGGAAGGGAGTTGGTACTCCAACCACACGTGGTATCCCACACTTGTGTGTGGATATCATTATAGGTGTGTCAACTGCCACACGAAGAAATGAGATAACTGAATCAGGTAATTTAACATTATAGGTTATTTCTATATTCATTTTTTAGAATTCTCAATTCAGATCTATATCTATATCTCGAATTTGGATTGAGAATGATCAAAGTAAGAAATAGGTAATCTGAATCCAGATCTGTATCTGTTAGTCTGGATTATCGTAAAAGCCATGAAATTGGTTTTGTGGCTTTCCGGATCCATGCTTATATTGCGTGATTTGGAAATCCAGATTTACATTTGTGTGGGTGATTCCCAACATAAATGAGTGAACTAACCTTATGGCTCAAATATACATCAATCTTGGATGAATGATTAACTGTATTATTCAACAACATGTGTGATTATATGTATGCAATATAGGTGAAGTAACAAATCCTAAAATGTCTTATTGGTAATAGTATTATCATACTACTATTGTTTCTGTCGACGTATTGCTTATAACGATGTCGTTTAGCATATAAAAACTTTAGAGATCTAGCGCCTATGTAGGCCACATGTACTGTTGGTTTGATCTAGTATTTATTGGTTACATATTTGTTGTTGCTGATCCTTGAAACTTAATTTTGATGCTTTAGAGGATTGACAGTGTGACGACTTACAATGGCAAAAATTTTCATAAGCTCATACAACGGCAGACCATCACTACTCAATGAATGAAGGGTAGATAAGAGTTTCAAACTCTATAAGATTAGAAAAAATACCTATATGTTCCTCTAACAGAACTTCTTCTAAACTTGTGGTTTTCTGACATCTCCGACAAGATAAATAGACAATTATGCGTTCAATAAGAAGTAGCACACTCATGAATCAAGGAAGAAATTGATGTAAGTAAGAATATTAGTTGACATTTTAATAATAGGTGACATCTAGTCTAAAATCACAATCCATGAACCTGAAGGCAAAATGATAATCTAAGAACGCATGCCCCCATTGTGATACTTTTCATGTTTTGGCTACAAATTTGATTGATGTGAGAGTATAAAGGATTTATGATCCCAAAAGAAGATATGTCACACGAAGTGGTAAGAGCTAAAGAGGAAGTAGATGAGATATCTCCCTAATTTGATTTTGACCGAATAAATAATGAGATTTGTTTTATAAACTCTGGACATCATGGAAATCTTTAGAGGTGAGTTTGTATTAGAATCAGAGATATATTTAACAGATACCCGTGGACCTGCATCACCATTTAGAATTGGAAGTTATGGATGTTTTTAAATCGATGTAGTTTGAAGGTATGTGTCCGAATTCATCTTATAGATACACATGATTTATGCGTGGTAGCCATTCCCTTGCATTTATACCTATGGAGCTCTTCTTCAAGGTTTATAAGGACAAATCATCACAATAATTTATTAGCATTCAATTTTTTTTGGTAAGGACATTGAGGAATATGAACATCTTATAATTTAGCGGACGGTTACGAGCTCGCATAATTAGTTTTGAACAGAAATAACAACATCTTTTCGGATGTGTATCAAAAAAAAATGTAAATATCATATGTCCTCATGCATCAACTTCTCTCATTTTTCTCATATGGATCGCATTTTTTAGGTCCATCAAATTTTGTTCGGTCCAAATTGATTTTGATTTTTTTGGGCAAATCATTTACTGTATTCAACAAGAATGAGCTAATCAATTTCACTAGAGGTTTTTTTTTAGTTGGTTTTCTTTTTCTTTTGAAATCAACAAGAAACCTTCCTTTTTGTGAACTTGCCAGAAAGAAACATTAAATGCAAATTTGAAGAATCTTTGACAGCCAGCAGTAATATATACTAATAATAAAACTTGGCTTGTGGAAGAAACACACAAATATTAGGGTTTTGTACGCTTGCCTTGCCTTGTATTCTTCTCCGTCCGTTAGAATGTCGGATCATCTAACCCTACCGATCGAGCAGATGGCCTCTGCGTCCGTCACTGAGCAACAACTGCCCAAGGCTGATTTCTCTGACCGTGTCCCGATCCGATCAATCGTCTGTCGTCCCGACGGCGGCACCGGCTTGGCTGGCCAGAGGGTCAGAGTCGGAGGCTGGGTCAAGACCGGTCGGGAGCAGTTAAGGGGAGACGTCGCTTTTCTCGAGCTCAGCGATGGAACCTGTCAGGCTAACTTGCAGCTCTTGGTCGAGAAAAGCGTCTGGGAATTGAGCCAGTTGGTGCATACCGGTACATGTGTGCAGGTTGAAGGTGTCTTAAAGTTGCCTCCGGAGACAGCCAAGCAGAAAGTGGAGCTTCGGGTCGAGCAAGTTCTCCATGTTGGACCCGCTGACCCATCCAAGTATCCCTTGCCTAAGACCAAGCTCACTCTTGAGTTCCTCAGAGATGTTGTGCATCTTCGACCCAAGACCAACACGGTAAATGTTCTATGCAACTAGGCTATTTTCGCCTTGATGCATTCCTGTTCAGCTACTGACAAGTTCCTGATGTGTTTCTACCTTATCTTTTTGTGGCTTCATTCACCAGTAGCGCATCATCTGATTGGTCAGGCTGAATTGTGCTTTTTCCGGACTCAAATAAATAAAACATTTGGTATTTGATGATTCTATGTCGGAAAGACTATTGCTTAATGTTGGAATTGATTAATATGGGTGGACCAACCATGCTTATATTTGGTATCAGTTAAGAGAACTATGCTTACTTCTGGGTAAATTTATATGGTTTGATAAGTTTTGTTGATTGTTACCATCCTCCTTGTCTTACTCTTTAGTCCTAATGTATGTGTCTAATATCATTGAAAACAGAAATGATGTTGAACTTTTGAGGAACATGACCCTCTCATTGGCTTCTCACTCGAGGTCAAAGTTTTACATGGGACTTTGTGACGATGTTGGAGTTTCATTAGTAAATTACAGACATACAAGATATATGACTTTCTGGAACGATCTACCATTTTCTTTCTTATGTTTATCTCCACAAAGCAACCATCTGTCCATTTTGCTTTATTTTTGTTAACTATCTTGAAATCGCTAACATGTATAGTTTATGGTTCAGATTTCTGCCGTTTCAAGGATCCGTAATGCACTGGCTTTTGCCACTCACTCGTTCTTTCAAAAGCACGGATTCCTATACGTGCACACTCCAATCATCACCACTAGCGACTGTGAAGGGGCTGGTGAAATGTTTCAAGTCACAACCCTGATTAATGAGGCTGAAAAGATGGAAGAAGAACTCATTAAGAATCCTCCTCCTTCAGAAGTGGAAGTAGAAGCAGCTGAAGCACTTGTGTCAGAGAAAAAAGATGTGGTGATAAAGCTGAAATCTGATAAAGCCAGTAAGCAAGAGATTACTGCAGCAGTTTCTGAACTAACGAAAGCCAAAGAAAGCTTATCTAGGTTGCAAGAGAGAGCCCAAATGAAGCCTGGTATCCCAGAAAAAGATGGGAAGATTGATTATGCCCATGATTTTTTCGGCCGCCAAGCATTCTTAACTGTATCTGGCCAGTTACAAGTTGAGACATACGCATGCGCTGTCAGTAGTGTTTACACCTTTGGTCCCACTTTCCGGGCCGAGCAGTCCCACACATCAAGGCATCTAGCTGAGTTCTGGATGGTAGAACCTGAAATAGCATTTGCTGACCTCAAGGTATGTTGATGCTTGATGAATACAATTAATTTGTTGGTCTACACTTACAGTGATGTCCTTATTAAGGAAAATATAAATGATAGTAGACAGTTTAACATCTTGTTGATGCAAAGATCTAACACATATCTAGTAATTGGACTCTTTCGCAGTCAATGTTCAGCAACAACCTTCAATAAAAGGGAACCTAGAGTATTATCTGGCATTGCCAGTTAGTTTAGAGATTGCTATGATGCTAATTTACAATATAAATCTTTGTATACATTTCTAGCAATTAAGATTGAAAGGCAGTGTGCTGTTTTATTGTAGGATGATATGAACTGTGCTGAGGCTTATGTAAAGTATCTAAGTCAGTGGTTGCTTGACAACTGCCTTGATGACATGGAGTTCATGGCTAAGAACTTTGATAAAGGATGCATTGATCGCTTGAAAATTGTAGCTTCAACACCATTTGAAAGAGTAACCTACACTGATGCTGTTGATCTACTCAAGAAGGTCACTGATAAGGAGTTTGAGAATAAAGTGGAATGGGGAATCGACTTAGCATCTGAGCATGAAAGGTAATTAGCTTTATTTGAGGTGAAATACTTTTGCTAGATGTAAAGAACCATACAAGTCATTTTCCTTTAAATACAGGTACCTAACAGAGATTTTGTTTAAGAAGCCTGTTATTGTTTATAACTATCCAAAAGGAATCAAGGCATTTTATATGCGGTTGAATGATGATGGGAAGACAGTGGCTGCTATGGACGTCCTAGTGCCTAAGGTAGGCTTTTGTTCGTAAGGAAATCTATGAGTGGATGAATTTGTCCGAACAATTTTAGTCCAGGAAAGCTTGTATTTTATATATATATCTAGACTTAATGATGCCACCCTTGCATCTTCAGGTTGGAGAGTTAATTGGAGGAAGTCAAAGGGAGGAGCGCATTGATGTAATCCAGTCAAGGTATGTGCTAGCTTTAGCTGTCTGTAGAATTGGAATGATGTTTTTGTCCGTTTTGTTTGTATCCCTTGAGCTTCCCACTGTGTTTTGTTTATCTTAAAGCTCCTCTATTCAGGTGCGTGATAGTTGATACTATTGTTCATCACCCTGCAGGATTGTTGAGATGGGCCTTCCTCTAGAACCATATGAGTGGTACCTGGATCTCCGCCGTTATGGTACTGTGAAGCACAGTGGTTTCGGTCTGGGATTCGAGAGGATGATTCTGTTTGCCACTGGCATTGACAACATAAGGGACGTTATTCCTTTCCCTAGGTACCCCGGCAGAGCAGATTTATGATCCACCACAGCCTCCCCAAAATTAGTGCTACCTTGATTTTTCTTTCTGCCCGAAACTTGATTCATTTGTCATGCTTGATTACCAATTCATTTCTTTAAAATATAATTTTACTCTTGGTTTTTTTTCTTTTTTTTTGAATTAGTAATGTACCACATATATTGGTATGTTCATATTTATTAGTCCTTAGAAGGTGAGATAGATTATTTTTGTTTGAATTATAAGTTTATCCATTTTTCATGTATTTTGGTATATAATATGGCTAATTATATCAGCTTCTTAAGATGCTTGAGTTTACTGAGACTCTTATGTCGAATTGAATCAGCTCAAGCAACTCGTCTTCTGAATTGTATCAGCTCGAATCAACTCTGTCTTCTATGACCTTAAAAAATAAGTGTATATTTCAGATTTCTGGTATCCATTTGGCAACATCATATATGGTAAATGATGCAACATTGCATGTAGTGACCCCTATAAATCACTTTTGTTATGAAATGCATCTAAGTACAATTACGAATGTTTCAATAAAAAGAAGACATACACGGATCGAATTTACGTGTAGCAGAGCATGCACATTTCGTCCTTGCAATGCAGGTTGTTTTTATTTCTACCTTGTTTATCACCTCGTTCATAGAGTTGTAAGTACAGGAGTTACGCGTTTTTGTGGACACAGAGGGGGTCATGTCTTCCGCATTTGCTACATTAAAAGGGCAGAAGAAATGGAAACCACAAAGCAGCCAACCTATTCTACCATGAAGAAAATGTCATTCCAAAATTTATAAATTTTATTTATGATTTCAGTATTTAAGATTTAGTACTGGTAAACGCTTTGTTTTTTTTAATATTTTATTTTATTGAGTGGATCTATTGAAAAGAATGCCTACATGGATAGTTGGGGCTCAGGGGAGCCTACATGGTTATTAATGATTCAAAGAGCCTGTTTGGGTTACGGACTCATCAGATCTCTCAAGTGGGCTTGACAGAACTCTTGGGCCTGCCTCTTCTGGGCTGGATTGGACCTGCCTTGTTCTGGACTCTGAGGTAAAGGAATGGGCAAGGCATAGGGGCATTGTTGCAGACGCGTGATGCAAGCGAGGAGTTCGAGGTGAGAGACGCTGCAATTGAGGCGAATGCGCGACGCTGAAGGGGCACGACAACGAGGTGGGCATGTCGCTCGAGGCACTCGAGGCGTATGCGCGACCAACAGCAACGCCGGAGAGGGCGAATGAAGGGGTTGCTGGCGGTCGTCGACATCGAGATGAGCGTCGCATGCAGGATCTGCAGGGCGAGAGCATCAGAAACCGAGGGAGTTTTGACCCTCGAGACCAGATCTGGTGTCGGGCGGAAGACTAAGGCGGCGAGATCTGGGCGGGCAAAGCAGGGTAGGGCTGAGCTATATTTCTTGATCTGGCGCGCATGGGTCAGCTAGAGGAGCCCGCACCATTCGATTGAGTGTGGCCGCCTGTGACGGTTGCCGTCAGAATCAGGAGAATGCGCCGCGGCGGCCGACTTATGGGTTCTCCGGGGGCCAGAGACTTCGAACACCTCTATCCGTTCCGTTCTGTTTCTTTAGGGTTCCGTTCATGGCGATGAAATTTCAATATTAGTGTGATTTACATGAGATAAAATTATGAAAGATGTGGTGATAAAATTTCAATTTTATTGTGATTTACATGATATAAACTTATGGAAATTGTGTGACAGGATGGATCACCATCATATAAAAATTATTTTTTTATAAAAATGAAAGATTTCATTCCAAAAGAAATAACTATGTAAAGCCTGTATCTGTAATGTCTCGAAAAAAATAATGCAGTAAAAAAAATCAATTTTATTTCTAAGAATAATATTGGGCTGGGCTGAAAAATAAAAAAAATAAATGATTAGAACCCTACAACTATGAAGAAAGAACAGCCGCCGCTCGTCTCTATCTATCTATATATATATATATCCATATATATAACAGAATAGGATTTCTCCCGAACCGGTCGGTCCGGTCCGATTCGGTTCGGTTCGGTTTGATTTAATTTAGTTCGGTTTCAAATTTTAAAAAATCATTCGGTTTATAGTTTCATATTTTAAAAAGGGATGACTAATAATTTAGTTCAATTTTTAATTTTTTTCTAACCGAACCGTCGGAACGACAAGTGCCTTTAATCGTTCGGTTTACAGTTTCATATTTTAAAAAAGAATGACTAATAATTTGATTCGATTTTTAATTTTGTTTGAACCGAACCGTCGGAACGACGGGTACCTTTACTCGTATATATATAACAGAATAGGATTTCTGTCGCGACGCTCCTGAACCGGTTCGGTCCCAGTCGGTCCGGTCCGGTTCGGTTTGGTTCGATTCGGTTCGGTTTCAAATTTTAAAAAATCATTCGGTTTACAGTTTCAAATTTTAAAAAATCATTCGGTTTACAGTTTCATATTTTAAAAAAAGATGACTAATAATTTAGTTCAATTTTTAATTTTTCTCGAACCGAACCGTCGAGACGACGGGTGCCTTTAATGGTTCGGTTTACAGTTTAATATTGTAAAAAGGGATGACTAATAATTTGGTTCGATTTTTAATTTTTTTTGAACCGAACCTTCGGAACGACGGGTGCCTTTACTCGTCTGAAATAACACCTCTCTAATCCATGGATCATCAACGCCGAATCCAGTGGCGGATACAAGGGGTGGACAGCAGGGACAGCTGTCCACCCAAATTCCGACCAAACGTTCATATTTTAGTGTAAAAATAACATATTTTAAATTTTTGTACCCCCAATTAAATTTAAAAATATGATATTTCTTATTTTTGTACCCCAGTCAGCTTAAAAAAAATTTTATACCCTCAATTAAACTTAAAAATATTATATTTTTTATTTTTATGCCTCATTCAATTTAAAAAAATTTTTTCGTACCCCCAAATAAAAATTTCTAGTTCCGCGACTGGCCGAATCAGCATAAACCAGAGGAATAATCTGATATGTCAAAGCGGTGGGCATCAAATAAGACAAAAGTTATTGATGTTGTTCACTTGTTCAAACAACCTCATCGTCCTGATCATCTTTATTGGGGTAGAGCTATGAAGTTTATGTGCTACAGGCTCCTTCAAGGATATTGCTGGTTTTGCAGCAATGAATATGCACAATCTCACCCTAGATGGCTTTCACAAAATGGTTGGACAGTGGGAAGAAGCTCTAGCGCAACTAGATGTCAAGTCATTGTTTCATGAGGATAATCCCATGGAGACAAAATTGCCATATATGTGAAAGAAAGCTCAGCCTTGTGGAAAGATTAAGAAAGAATAAGATTATAAATGCTGAAGTGGTCTATGTTCCCATGCCACGAGGCCAATGTAAGCTATCGTTCTTCGGAAAATACAATTTTTGTCTATCAGTTTTACACCGCTGAAAATTGAGTTTTTGTTAGTGATTTAGAGCGTTTTCTTGATTTTAAGTTACTCTACATAAAAAGATCTTTCCAATCGTATAAGTTTTGAGTCTTAGCTCAACCAGAATAATGAGATACATGGGTTCAAAGGTGAGAGTAAGAAGCAATCGGCCAGTTTAGACAAATCTGCCTATTGATTTTGAACGTAGATATCTTACCGTTGTGTTATTGAAACTGAGTAATCCTTTCATTGAACATATTCTTTGTTAAACGTAGTTTCTAAAGATATATGACATATTTTCTAATTCTACCTGGTTAGGGAGAAATAGTGTTCCGAAATTAGGAGTGTGAATCTATCCGTTAGGATTTGACAGCTCAAGCATTCAATTTCGAGGGTTTGAATCTTGAGCTTACTATATTCGAATTAAGCGATTCTTGTGTCCAAATTATTTAGCTCGAAACAAGCTTTCTAGCGGTATAAATATCGTAAACTAATTGTGTCTGGTTATGAAGTTATTAACTTCCAAAGTTGGATTATTAATTCTGTATTATAAGTAGTTAGCAATAAGATTTTAGGCTTGTTTGTTGTCTTATAGAATGTAAAATTGTAGGTAATAATGGAGCATTATTATTGCTTAGATTTTTTTAAGGATTGTAGGATTCACTCAAAAGAGGTGAGTAAATAATTCCTACGTATTTCTTTTTGTACAAAATTAAATATGTGATTATTAGAAAAGTATGTTAGATATCATACATACATATATATACCCACGTGGAAAAGTGAAATTTGTCGTATTGAGCATTCATTCTTGCATACAAGCTGCATCATGTCTGCGATGTTCTGTTTACGCAAAAAAGCACGTTTTGATATCTATGATTGATTTTATGACCCGGATCGACAGTGACGACTGCCTGACCAAAAAGAGCCAAACCAAAAAGGGCATAGCTAGAAAGGACTTACGTCATACTTCATGCTCGTCACTCATACACATTTGCATTTGGCCAAAAAAGGCCTAGCCAAAAAAGGCTCATGACGCAGTTCATGGTTGTCACGCATACACATTTGCATTTGGTCAAAAAGGGCCTAGGCAAAAAGGGCTCATGATGCATTTCATGCTTGTTCACGCATTCACGCTCGCATTTGATATATGACTTTTTGATGTGATATAAAAAAATACATGTGCTAATAGAATGATAAATAAATCCCTACGTACATAACAAATGTACAAACGGTGAGCGAGCCGCATGTGATAAATAAGATATTAAATTAAAATACAATAAATCCCCCATTCGGGTCGCCAAATACGTAGTGAGTTATTTACTTACGAAGTCTTTTGACTCACCCCTCTTTATTTAAATTCCCTTTTCAGATTAGTAGTCGGTCAGTAGTGACAGTGTTCGAGCAGCAATGAGCAAGCTTTTCGTACGCTGTCATCCAGTTTCAGTCGTTTATCTAGTGGAGTCAGGAGTCTTTACTTTTCTTTATTTTAATTACTTCATTATTTTGTTAGTAGTCGCTCTGATGTATTTGGAAAACATTTTGAATTGACTTTAAATAGCTTAAATTTTGAATATTATTTTATATAGATAGTATATTACTCATTTGACTTTAACTTTTCTTCATCGAGGCTTGTTTGACTAAAAGTCAAAAGATAAGTCAAACACCATCGCAATCCACATTTTTCGGGTTGTGACATGTTGGTATCAGAGCACTAGGTTGTCCTCACAGTACATGGAGCTAGGACATAGTAGAATTTTAAAAATTATGGTACTGAAGCGCGCCACCGCTATAAACATTTTCTACTTTGGCCTTTTAGCTGTTTCCTAATTGTTGTGTCTTTCTTTCTTCACAAGCCCCCTTAATTTGTCATTTGATCTTAATTCAATGTCTTCATCCACTTACACCATGATGGATCATGCTTGAGCTCGTAGTAGGAGTAATAGTGAACATAGTAAAGATTGAGGCTACAATAGTCGAGTATGTGGTACTTATAATAATTGCATAAAGTTCCCTTATAGAGCTGTTAGATAAGGAGAATGATTTTAATAACAAATAGGATAGAATGTTTAGAGTTCTTAGTTTTGGACTCTATGGAATCACATTCAAGCTATCCAATGGACAACAACAATGGAAACAGATTACATATGCTCAAGAAGTAGCTTAGGACCTTGCACGAAAACCATCTGAACAATATTTATGTTTCAAAATGAATTTTGTATATCAGCTTAGGAGTTTCTTAATCTTCGTTTACCTATGTTTTCTGGAACTTGGTCGCACAAGAATTCTGAGTTGTTTATTGAAATTACTCAAGGACTTTGAGAAGTGTTTCAGTATTTGAGTGTCAGATTCATGGAGTTTGTTAAGTATATGACGGATGAGATAGCCTTGCCTTAGAGTGCTATGATGATAGCTAGTTGACAGGCGTATTTTTGACCCTATATATATGTCAATGTTATGTTTCAAGGATCAGTTGCAGTTAAATAAATTCGGAAAGTCCGAGTCAAACCCAGATGAGCAAGTAAGGCTTGTCAGAGGTACTAATATCCTAGCTAATGAATATTTAATCCTAGACGAATGATTTTGAATTATATTAAGAACTATGCAAAACAAAAGCAATGGTGAAAGGGAAGGTTGTGTTCAGATTATGGAAACATTATAGGCTTTCTACTTCACCTAAGTTGTATGCAAACTCTCATATTATCCTTGAAGCATAAGTAATCATCCACAATTTATCATGCAATTTCAATAGTACGGCATATCACTCAATAATTCACATGCAAGTCCGACTTCTGGGTGTTCCTACACAATAAATTATTGACTATAATTGATTTCATATTGTGGTGTTTCCTGATTTTGGTCTTCGTAGCTCACAAATACTAGTTAAAGGGTGATACACTAATATTTCCTAAACATGCAGCAGGATAAATAAACTACTAAATATTTCTAGGTCAACTCCCGATTCTGGTCTTCGGTTGACTAGGATAATTGACTACAACCATGCGAAGTATTAAAACCAATTTGATTATGGTCTTCATGGGATGGAATATCCTAACTTAGAGGGCAATAGATTGTATCCAAAACCCAGTTCTTAAAGCATGCATATTTAAACTCTGAATAAACACGTTCCTAGGCGTCCCTAGAATAATGGACGCAAGATAAATTCATTAATAAATCCTACACGATTCATACATAGTATATTCAAAGAGCACAACAATTATAGATGAAAATATTTCTAAATAAATAACATGAATTTGAGTTTACAACAACTTAGGATCCATAGGATCCTCGAATAGGGAGACTACTCACTACGCATCATAGTAATACAATCATAGTAATAATGCATGTAAAACTAGAAAGGTAGAAGAAAGCTTAGTCTCGTGGTGCTCCAACTCTGAATGACAGAATTTCCGGGCTCCTGTGTGTGCGAAGATATGAAGAATGAGCCCTAGACTTTAATTTATAGATGATATGTCACCTTAGTCTGTCTTTGGAAGGAATTATATTACCAAAAGAGTTCCTGAAGAAGATTTAGAATCTGCCTTTTCCGGGCTCACCACGTGTCAAGTCGATCTGGGTCGAGCTAGTACAAAGGGAGCTCGATCTGGATCGTGCACCGACATGAAACATGACTTGTGTCGAGTCCTGAAAAGGCAACTCGATCTGGGTCGAGTTTTGATTCTACATATTTAAAGATTCGCCCCTGAACTTCTTCTTTTGACAATTTGACCCTTGAACTTAACTTTTTGTCCGATTTTAACCTAGTTTGCACTGTTTTCATCTTTTTCCTCTTTTGAATATAGTATTCTTCATATTTAACTTATAAGAGACAATATCAACTATAAATTACTCATAATCACTTAGAAATGACTCAAATATACTAAGTATAAGCACTTAAAATAAGGTAAATTATTCTCCTATCAAAATACACCACACTTAGAATTTGTTCATCCCGAACAATATAATATGCTAGTATGAAGGTTCAATGAATGAAATGATATGCAGAAATAATTGAGTTCGTTTCCATTCATTGAGAAACTGTTCTTCATTATTCGTTAAATTAAAACTACTCTTAAAAATAAAACAAAAATTCTAACTTTCTTATGAATCACAGATACATTTAGCATATGCATCAAGCCTTTAAACTCTTAGGTGCCTCTAGTGGACGAGTTATAATCTCGTGAGGGTTTTCATAGACCGGATAACCCACAAATCCAAGATTTTTCCAAAAATTAAATCTCTAACATGAATATTCAAATAAGTCCGCAATATCACAATGAAATCACAACCCAGAAATTAAGAACAAGTCTCTAAAGTCAAGCACTTCACATTGTGAAATAGGCCATCATAATTCATACTCATAAATATTCAATACAACAATCCCAATGACCAGTCAAATTTCAGTCAAGAACATAAATCACACATCGAAGTTTTCAGTCATTCATCCAGTCACACAAATTATTCCCGCCAACCGCCTATGCTATCAAAGGGCTAGTACACGGGCTTATGGCTCAAAGATTGTTTCCAAGTCTCAAGATCAAGTCTAATTCCTTAAGGAAAGAGGAGCTTGGCAAAGGAATTTTATCAAAAGTATAACCAACAATAGAATCATGATTTCGTGCAAACACGAAGGTCATCCCCTAATCTCAATGCAAAATAGCCAATAAAAGTGCATGATGTGTTAAAATAGGATCCTTACATAATAATATGGTTAAGTCTTAGCGTGGAGTCTAGCATTGGCCTTTGCCATTCAAAATGTTTTTTCTCCAAATCTTTAGCCTTTGGCCTTCTCTCTCTCTTTTTTTCCTAAGCCTTCAGCTTTTTTTTAGAAGAGATTTTTTTTGTTTGGAGTGATGTAATCATTCCACACTTAAGACTTGACATTACATAAAGAATTTTCACAGGGATCCTATTTTTTTTGGCATATACCACAAGAAATCAAGGTCACCGGAAATCAGTCTTTTAAAAATTAATTTTGAAAATTTTTAAGACCGGTGCCCACTAGATTTGAAAAACTAAAAAATCTTTGCAGTATATCCATATTCAAGACATGAAACAGAATAGCCAAGAAGATAATTGCAAAGAAAACTAAATTTGTAAGAATTCAGACTTTATGCTTTTCCCTAGAACTCATCAAAACTCTAAGAGTAAAATCATCAGAATAAAGCAGAAAAATTCAAATAATCCATGTAAAGATTTGTTTTTATGAATGCATGTAGAGGCATAAATTCATGATCTCCCCCCTTCACTAAACGATGCTTAGTCCCTAAGCATAAACAATGAGAGTACGAAGAAACAGAAATATATGCTGATAGATGTAATTCTTGTCATGAGATGGAATATGTGTGTAATAAGTACAATGAGAGTATAAAATGAAAAGATTAAAAAAGAAAAACTCCCTCATCCAGCTCTATCTCCAAATTATGCCAGCTTCAATACGAACTATAATTCCAAGGCATTGACCCTACTACAACTACCAAGATCAGGTACGGGTTAGAGTTGAGGCCGCTGGCTGGTAGATGTACGCGACCTGGGTTGAGTCTGTCTGCTCGAACCCGGTCGAGTCCTCTAGCGGTGCTCGATCCGGATTGAGTTTTCTTCCCTGGGATCGATCGAGGTCGAGTTTTTTCGTTTTTTTAAAGGCAGCAAATTCTAGTGCCAACTCATTGAGTGGGTAAGGTTCCCATGCCATGACTATTATCCTAAAACTAAGAAAAAGGAATAAGAAAGCTTACTGAGCAGGTTACTTCCCAAACAGGCCTAGTTTAACATCTTGGCGAGACGTAGTAAGCTCAGAATCATTACTGAGAAGTCCATTATGAGGATCCCTTCCCAACAGGTGCCATCTTCTTCATGCTCTTAGGGTGTAGTGGTGGACCACCATTAGGACATAATATTTTATCATTTAGTTTATCCTGGTTTCTAGTGACCTTTGATGATATGTCTGGACCTTTGAGCTCTCTTTTCTGCATCTGTTTAGTAATCGGATTGCGTTTGCTTTGTTGTTTCTTTTCCTTATTCAAAGACTTAAGTGTATCTTCTGTTAATATGTCCTATCCCATTTGATCAATAGGATCAACTAAGTTGAAGAAATTCTCTTTTGCGCGGCTTGTCCCTGAACATGAATGTAAATTTTTGTTAGATGTTATCAAACTTGATTGAAAGCTCATATTCCTTTTGGTAGGCTCATGGTCCAGAGCTAATGCTATCTCCATATCCTTATATTCTTCTCTCTTCGCTTCCATTGAGGGCGAAGGGCTTCTTTTCAGATTTGGCATCAGGCATTTCCGGCTTTTGTTACTTTTCATAGGTTTTAAAGTAGAGTTTGTCGGCTTCTTTGTCGTGAACCATCCTGTAATTTTTCCAATACAATTTTCCTTGATAGGATGTGGGGTGGTGGCATTCTTTAATGACTAATCAAAGGTTTTCCATCAAAATTCAGTGTCATCTTCCCAGTTCGCACTTTAACTTCAACGCCAGCAGTTGCTAAGAATGGACGTCCGAATATTAGCATTGTCTGGCTATCAGGTCCCATGTCCATTACTATAAGATCACAAGGAAGCCAATATCCATTAATCATAACTAGAACATTATTAATCTTGCCTTTCTGTACCCAAATTGAGTTGTCAGCAAGCTCTAAAGTCTTTTGTGTGGCTTCCAACAGTTTTAGGCGTAATTGAGTGTAGACTGAGTATGGCATTATACTCGTGCTGCTCCGAGATCAGCGAGACAATGATCAAATCTGAGAGTTCCGATTATACATGGTATGGTGAAACTACCAGGATCTTCACACTTGGGTAACATCTCAACCTCCTTTAATGTGTTGCACCGGCAAGGTACCTTTAGATCAGGAATGATTCTTTTTTCCTGTTATCACATCCTTCAAGAATTTGGCATAGGAGGGTACCTGCGTGAGAGTGTCAGTAAAAGGCATAGTAATATATAATGTACGAATTTATTAAATTCTTTGTCTTCTTTGAACTTGACCAGGCGCTGAGGATATAGAATTTTCTGAGCTTAAGCGGGAGGAGATACATATTTATCTTCTTCAGAATTCTCCTCGGATTTCTCCACCAGTTCTGCTGGTGTTTTGTCATCATCTTTCTTGATGGTTTCTGGTGTTGCTATTTCCTCACCAGCTTTCTTCCCACGACGGAGTGTGACTAAATTACAAGGGAAGTCTTCATCAGCTGCTTCAGGCATTATACTCATATCATCAGAGGAATCAAAATCCTGCTTCTCAAATATTGCTTTGCAATACTCTTGCGGCTGAATTTCTGGTTTCGAAGGAAGAGTGCCATATGGTGGGCCTGTTGCGCAACTTGTGTCTCAACCATCTGGACTTGAGTTTCCATCTACTACATTCTATTGCTCTAGTAGTGTTGCTCGCATCGGTCCAGACGCTCATTTATCTCCTTCTTAATGCTTTCTATGGCTTTCAAAAGATCACTAGTGCTGACATGTGGTTCCTGTCTCTGTTGTTTGTTTTGCTGATGTTGTTGTTGTCTATCTCCATGTCTTCCATTATATCATGAGTTGTATGTATGATATTACGCCTTGGGCTCTTATCCGGAAGGAATGAGGTTGTTGTTCAGATAAGAGAAATTTGGGTGGTTCCTGTTATTGGGTGAATATATCGAGTTGTAGTTGTTCTTCTGCCCATAGTCTCCCTAGTTTCTTCCACCAATGTAATTCACTTATGCTTCGGGTATTGAAGAATTTTATAGGAATGGACATTCAGAAACATCATGGTCCTGTATATTGCATATGCCACAAGGAGTGAGGGCGAACACATGGTTCACTTGGTTCATATTCAGGCCATTCAACTTCTTTGTCAGGGCAACAATCTGATTTGCAATTAGAGTGGTTGCATTCAGAGCTACAACAGAGTGAGAAGCATATGTTGATGTTGATTGCGAGTGTGAGCTCCTCTCACCACCCCATAGATGGCAGTTGGTGGCCAACCCTTCAATTATACTTTCAGCTTCTTCAGGAGGTTGATAATGAGTGAGCCTCTAGAAGAGTGGTTCATAGTCTGTTTTGTCTAGAAGTCTACTCTTGCATAAAAGATGTTGATGAGAATGTGCTTCGAAAATCCATGGTGTGGACATTGCCTTTGCAAATCCTTATATCTTTCCCAGGCTTCATATAATGTTTCTCTATTAAATTGTTTAAAGTTTAAATCTTTTGAATGTACTCATTTGTCAGCCCAGGTGGATAATAATGTTGGAGGAATCCATCTACAAGTTTCTTCCATGTACTGAATTTGCCATGTGGTTGCCTCCTCACCCAATCTTTTGCTTTATCTCGCAAGAAGAATGGAAACATTCTCAGATATAATGCATCAGTATGTATGTTTCCATCTTTGAATGTATCACAAATCTCCTGAAAAGTCTATAGCTATTTAGCTGTCCTCAATAGGCATGCCTCCAAAAGTATTTTGTAATATAATATTGAGTAGGCCAGGCTTGATTTCCCAGAATGCCTTTGTAATGGGTGGAGGTGCGATGGATGAGCCGTAACCATCAGTAGTAGGTTTCAGGTAATCCTTGAGAGGTCTCGCGGGTCATTGTTCTGTCATGTCTTCTTCAAACTGATTAATGTCCCGGAGCGGTTTCCAAATCGTCTGTTGATGTTCTCGTCTACTTCTGTGACAAGTCCTCTGTATCTCTGAATCTAAATCTAGTGGTTCACCATCTTGATTCTTGAGCATTAAAAAGACTATTATCACTTGAAAATTTATGAAAGCAAAGTGGGATAAAAAAGAAAATTAAAAATAAAAGTAAAATAAGAAAAAGAAAATTTTTACGACTAAGCTAAACAAAAACTAGGTTAAAAGTTCTCGACAATTAAACCATTGCTCCCCGGCAACGACGTCAATTTGACAGGTGTATTTTTGACCCCATATATATGTCAATGTTATGTTTTACAGATCAGTTGGAGTCAAATAAATTCGGGAAGTCCGAGTCAAACCTAGAGGAGCAAGTAAAGTTTTTCAGAGCCACTAATATCCTAGATAATGAATATTTAACCCTAGATGAATGATTTTGAATTATACTAAGAACTACGCAAAAAAAAACAATGGTGAAAGGGAAGGTTGTGTTCAGATTATGGAAACATCCTAGGATTTCTACTTCACCTAAGTTGTATGAAAACTCTTATGTTATCCTTGAAGCATAAGTAATCATCCACAATCTATCATGCAATTTTAATAATACGGCATATCACTCGATAATTCACATGCAAGTTCAACTTCTGGGTGTTTCTATGCAGTAAATTATTGACTACAATTAATTTCGTATTGTGATGTTTCCCGATTCTGGTCTTCGTAGCTCACAATACTAGTCAAAGAGTAATACACTAATATTTCCTAAACATTCAACAGGATAAGTAAACTATTCAATATTCCTAGGTCAACTCTCGATTCTGGTCTTCGGTTGACTAGGGCCATTGACTACAACTGTACGAAATATCCAAACCAAGCCGATTCTGGTCTTCGTGGGATGGAATATCCTAACTTAGAGGGTAATAAATTGTATCCTAAACCCAGTTCTTAAAGCATGCAAATTTAAACTCTTAATAAACACGTTCCTAGGTGTCCCCAGAAAAATGGATGCAAGATAAATTCATCAATAAATCCTACACCAGTCATACGTAGTATATTTAAAGAGTACGAACAATTATGGATGAAAATACTTTAAAATAAATAACATGAATTAGAGTTTACAACAGCTTAGGATCCGTAGAATCCTAGAATAGGGAGACTACTAACTATGCATCATAGTAATATAATCACAGTAATAATGAAAGTAAAACTAGAAAGGTAGAAGAAGGCTTAGTCTCGTGGTGCTCCAACTCTGAACGGCAGAATATTTGGGCTCCTGTGTGTGTGAAGATATGAGGAATGAGCCCTAGACTTCTATTTACAGATGATATGTCACCTTAGAGTATCTTCAGAAGGAAATCTATTACCAAAAGAGTTCCTGAAGAAGATTTAGAATCTGCCTTTTCTGGGCTTGCCACGTGTCAGCTTGATCCGTGTTGAGCTAGTACAAAGGGAGCTCGATCTGAATCGTGCGCCCACATGAATCAGGACCTGTGTCGAGTTTCTGGAAAGGCGGCTCGATCTGGGTCAAGTTTTGGTTCTGCATATTTACAGATTCACCCCTAAACTTCTTCTTTCGACAATTTGACCCTTGACCTTGGCTTTTTGTTCGATTTTAACCTAGTTTGCACTGTTTTCATCTCTTTCCTCTTTCAAATATAGTATTCTTCATATTTAACCTATAAGAGACAATATCAACTATAAATTATGCATAATCACTTGGAAATGACTCAAATATACTAAGTATAAGCACTTAAAAATAGGGTAAATTATTCCCCTATCACTAGTCCTGGTCAGCATATATCTCTTCTGGTGTGAAAAGTGTTCAAAATTTTGCTTTTGGAGAAGTTTCTACCTTCAACTGTTATAGATGCTGAGATCTTCTAAATTAATAGTCTCAAGCATGATTCTAGGAAGTTCATAATGGACTATGCTAATGAGTTTACTAGTTTGTAGGCGTATAAGCCTCATCCTACAATAATTGAGGTCATGCATCTCAAGCAATGTTTAAATGATCTTTGATTTTCTTTAATGATGTGTTATTGCATCAGTGGCATTTATAACTCATTGTTGAGAACTTTGAATCGTGTTATTATGTCCGAGACAAGAGAAACTATTAAGCATCAAAGTCGGAGAAAGGATTGTTCTATGATATTATGCATCGACTATCGTTAGTTGAGTAAGAAGTATTTACTTTTTAACTACCATCACATTTAGAGTAAAGAGCAGGAAGTTCTAAAGATGATACTTAGGACACGTGAACACTTTGAGTTCCTTTTAAATATCTAGACCTACAAATGGTAAGGTAACATTTAGATGATGATAAGGTTTTCAAGTTTTTCTCGGCAAGTTTGTGATGCAGTCTTTGAAGACATTACTTTTGCTTAAATACTAAGGAAGATCTTGCTTTGCAAATGAGACAATTACTTTAGGAAGTTATGGAAATATAAGGTCTATGGTAAGTCCTTTAATTGTGAATTTTAGCGGGACAATATTACTTTGCTAAACTATATCATCACGAGTAAGAGAATTAATTGGTTGATTCCTCCAAGATCTGTAGGTGATGATGATTACCTTTATCTTACGCCTACTTCAATAATAGAGATTTGGAGCTTTTAAGGATTGATTGGATATTATCAAAGATTTTCATAATATAGCTTCACCATTAACCGATGGTCTCACCTAGAGAGGAGTTAAATTTGTTTGGTGCGAAAAGTGTGAGGATGAACTTTTGAAACTTTTACTGATCATACGAGTTTGAAGTATATCTTAATCAGTGAGACTTTAATATTTGGGAAAAAATGGTTAGAATTATTTCAAGACTATGATTGTACAGTGTCTGATTATTGGCGAAAGGCTAATTTCGTAGCGGATGCTTGTAGCATGAAATACATGGGCAGTTTAGCACGCACATCTGAGAATAAAAGGTGACTATATATACAGATTTTTATTCTCAATAATTACAGATTGGTGGATTTTGTTTTATTTAAAATATTAAAATATACAATTATTAGCAAATTATAAATCATTCCTATTACAATAAGTTAGATTAGAGAAGTTTAAACTAGTAATCTTGAGTTGGATAAATTACTGGTCAAAGTTTGAGAGTGCAAGCATGTAAAGTCACCAGTGGGAAAGATGGAATCCTTCGATATAGGAGTTTATTATGTGCTCCCTCAAATAATGACTCTTATCCTAAGAGATTCTGAAAGAATCATATTGTAAAACCTTGTCATGGACTTCAATTTTTAAAAGGTGTGCTATGATTTCATAAATCTTCATTGAAGGAATAGGATGAGATGAGACATCGTTGACTCTATTTCAAACTTCTTGACTTATTAGCTAGAGAAAGTTGAATACTAGAGATCAATTGAGTTATTTTAATGGATAGTGATTTCCAAGATATAAATTAAGAGTGGGTCGCTATAAATTTGTTGATATTATATCACATTCTAGTAAGGACTTTAACTTGTGGATGGTAGAAAGGATGACTAAGACCATGCGCTTCACTCTTGTTGATATTAAAAGTATGCCCAGATTTATTTGTGGAATTTGTAGCTACATTAGGCACCAATGTCGATTACTTCTTATCTGAATCTTAGCTTACGTATGAGGTCACTTTTTACATCTTGGGAACATTTGTACAATTAGTGCACAACTTCATCCATAAATAAAAAGCTAGTTATAGATATACGATGCTAAAGGATATGTCGGCAACTCGTGCATTTGTTAGGAAGGAAATTAGAATATATATACTCTATTGATAAAGTTTACTTAAATAACTAGCGTTCTAGTTTTTGGAAGGCGTTCGATGAGGCGTTATTCGGGAGGTGATGTAAATCATCCATTAGTTAATTTGAGTTGGATGAGAGTAAGTTGTTAGGTCTCGACATAGTTCTGGATGCTATTATTGAAGTTCACTTGACCAAAGACATATTGTTAACAATTTGGAATTGATAATAGTTTTATGTTGGCAATTTACTAATCAAGTCTTTCTACAAGAGTCTCTAATGAAAGATGTAATGAGGTTTGATGTGAAGAGAAAGTTTGGTCCTTGTTTAAGTTTTCTTTGAGATTTTAGAATGAGATGTAATAGTGACTCATCAACTGCATTACCTCCGACAATGTTAAATGAATCATTCAAGTCTCTATACTTTGGAAATGCATTTTGGATCTAAGATTTTTGTTGTAAGCTAAACACATTAAAGTAAATCATTTCATGAGAAACTCATTAGCATTGTGGATTGCTAAGTGAAGAGACAATGTAACAATGGGTACTTTCTGAACAGAATGTGTGGAGACATAATTTTTTTTTTTTTTTTTTATAGGACACTGGAATTAAAAATAGATTCTTGTTCATCTTAAAGAAGAAAAACAGAGGTCCCAGAACTGCAATCAAACTTCTATGGAATTTGCAACGGCTCTCTCAAGTAGTAGGTGCTAAGCAAAACACGTTTTGGGATAAAAAGCGGTAAAGTAATATAGTTCAGCTGCGAAAGGTACTGATGATGATCTCACTTGAGAGGGATGAACCTGGAAGAGTGAGTGGCACCGATACCAGGCCTTCCATGCTTGACTGGCTTGTATGAAATGGAGAATTCAGCCAAGTAATGGCCAATCATCTCAGGCTTGATTTCAACTTGGTTGAATGTCTTTCCATTGTAGACACCAATGATGCTGCCAATCATCTCAGGAACAATAATCATGTTACGCAGGTGAGTTCTCACTGGCTCAGGCTTCTCACCTTGTGGTGCCTCCCTTTTAGCTTTGCGCAACTTCTTGATCAAAGCCATCGGCTTCCTCTTCAGACCCCTCTGAAACCTTCTGCGAGCACGAGCAGTGAATAGCTTGACAAGGTCGTCAGTCGACATGTCCAGGAGAGCATCCAAATCGACTCCCCTGAAGCTGAACTTCTTAAACGTTCTCTTCTTCGGCTGTCCGGAAGCGACATCGGTCTCGATATCCGCCATGATTGCTGCGTTCTTCGTCCACCAACGATCGAGCTGTGGTAGAAGACGATAGATAAGCTTAAAACTGAAACTATTTGAGATTCAGAAAATGATATAAGATACAGATATCTTATACGTCATGATTGTGTCCTAAATTTGAGGACAAATTTCTTTTAAGGGGAATATAATGTAATGTCTCAAAAAAATAATACAGTAAAAAAAATCAATTTTATATCTAAGAATTATATTGGGCTGGGCTGAAAAAGAAAAAAAATAAATGATTAAAACCAAAGCTGAATCAACATGAACCAGAGGAATAATTTGATATGTCAAAGCAGTGGGCATCAGATAAGCCAAAAGTTATTGATGTTGTTCACTTGTTCAAACAACCTCATCGTCCTGATCATCTTTATTGGGGTAGAGCTATGAAGTTTATGTGCTACAGGCTCCTTCAAGGATATTGCTGGTTTTGCAGCCATGAATATGCACAATCTCACCCTAGATGGCTTTCACAAAATGGTTGGACAGTGGGAAGAAGCTCTAGCGCAACTAGATGTCAAGTCATTGTTTCATGAGGATAATCACATGGACATACAATTGCCCTATATGTGAAAGAAAGCTCAACATTGTGGAAAGATTAAGATTATGCGTGCTGAAGTGGTCTATGTTGCCATACCACGAGGCCAATGTAAGCTATCGTTCTTCGGAAAATATAATTTTTGTCTACTAGTTTTGTACCGCTGAAAATTAAGTATTTGTTAGTGATTTAGAGCGTTTTCTTGATTTTAAGTTACTATACGTAAAACACATCTTTCCAACCGTATAAGTTTCGAGTCTTAGTTCAACCGGAATAATGAGACACATGAGTTCAAAGGTGAGAATAAGAAGTTGTCGGCAGTTTAGACAAATCAGTCTATTGACTTTGAACGTAGATATATTATATGAAATTGAGTAATCATTTCTTTTAACATATTCTTTTTAAAATGTAGTTTCTAGAGATATATGACATGTTTTCTAATTCTACCTGCTGGGAGAAATAGTGTTCTGAAGTTAGGAGTGTGAATCTATCCGTTAGGATTTGACAACTCAAGAATCCAACTTCGAGGGTCTGAATCTTGAGCTTCCGATATTCGAATTAAGCGATTCTTGTGTCTAAATTATTTAGCTCAAAACAAGCTTTCTAGTGGTATAAAAATCGTAAATTAGTTGTGTCCAGTTATGAAGTTATTAACTTCCAAAATTGGACTATTAATTTTGTGTTATAAGTAGTTAGCAATAAGATTTTGGGCTTATTTGTTATCTTATAGATTGTAAAATTGTAGGTAATAATGGAACATTATTATTACTCAGGTTTTTTTAAGAATTGCTGGATTTGGTCAGAAAATGTGAGTAAATAATTCATACGTATTTCTTTTCGTACAAAATTAAATATGTGATTATTAGAAAAGCATGTTAGATATAATACATACATAAATATACCCATGTGGAAAAGTGATTTGTCATATTGAGCATTCAATCTTGCATACAATCTGCATCATGTCTGCGACGTTCTGTTTATGATCCAGATCGACAGTGACAACTGCCTGGCCAAAAAGGGCATAGTCAAAAATAGCTTACGTCGCAGTTCGTGCTTGTCACTCATACACATTTGCATTTGGCCAAAAAGGGTCTAGCCATAAAGGGCTCATGACGCACTTCATGCTTGTTCACGCATTCACACTTGCATTTGGCATATGCCTTTTGATGTGATTTAAAAAAAATACATGTGCTAATAGAATGATAAATAAACCGTACAATAAATGATAAATGAGATATTAAATTTAAATAAAAGAAATCCCCCATTCGGCTCGTCAAATACGTTGCGAGTTATTTATTCACGGAGTCTTTTGACTCACCCCCATTATTTAAAATCCCTTTTCAGATCAGTAGTTAGTCAGTAGTGACGGTGTTCTGTCAGCAACGAGCGAGCTTTTCAGTACGGTGACATCTAGTGTTCAGTCGTTTATCTAGTGGAGTCAGCAGCTCTTTACTTTTTTTTATTTTAATTACTTCAAAATTTTGTTAGTAATCGCTCTGATGTATTTGGACAAGATCCTGAATTGACTTTAAATAGCTTAAATTTTGAATATTATTTTATATACATAGTATATTACTCATTTGACTTTGACTTTTTCTCATCGAGGCTTATTTGACTAAAATTCAAAAGATAAGTCAAACGTCATCGCGATCCACATTTTTCGGGTCGTGACATTATCCTCACTATCCAAGCACTACAATGGAACCAATGGTTCCATTCAAAAATTGAAGCCTTCCAAGGCTTGGACAGTAAGTAGCACAGAGGAGCATGCTCAACCCAAGTTCAGAACCAGAACAATCAGGTACATCTAAGGGCCTAGGGACAAAGGCAAAAATAGAGCTGGTTGCTTCTTCTTTTCCAACACTGGAGACTGCGTTTTAATTCAAGCTGCTGACAGGGAACAAGACCCCTATCAGTGGGTAGTCCACAACAGCATATGGTAGAGGTAGGATTCAGTGAGTAACTGGCTCAGTGACTGCTTGGAATTCAACAGGTATGGTTTGACTTTTCCCTTTGAAAAATCTGATGGTATCCCCACTGTTTGGGTCCATTGAACATTCCTATCAATGAGTTTAAGCTTCTGGTTTTTGGCCAACATCAATGTGCTTTTAAATTTCCCTTCTGCACAAATGGCACTATAACTCTTTCTTCATTCCTAAACATTAGTTTGTGGCCCGCAGTCTGCGTCAGACGTTTTTTATTATTTAATGTGTTTTTAAATTGTATATAATATATTTCATTATATGGAATAAGATGATTGATATGTGATTACCATGAATCAATTGTTGATATTTAAAATGATCATGATTTGTAGAGAATCCACTCTCATTTGAAAAATACTGACCTATTTTAGAAGGTTGTAGATGGGATATTCATGGATACAATTTTAAATTTACGTATTTACTGCTACAAATTCAATCACAACCAAATTTTTTTTCAAACTATTTAAAGATATGGATTGAAATGATTGAAGTTTGTGTATTTACTATTTAGCAGAACTCACTCCTTTATGCATAGAAAATCGGGAAGACACATGACAACTATCACAAATGCGTATCCGTCGTCATCATCATCATCAATTTTTTAAATTTGAAATAAACTAATATATGCAAATGATATATTAAATAAGTAATGGTAAAATATGACAAGTATTCCTTAATTTGGTCCAATAAACATTAATAATATACATATATGCATTATATAATTATAAATTTAAACTTTTGCTCAATTGAGATGATGAAGTAGTATTATTTTTAAATTTAAATTTTTAAACATAAAATTATCTCTTTTAGAATCGTATAATTTTTTTATCTAATCAAACAAAATAGTTGAGATTACTACACAAATTTACATAACACCTAAATTTATTATTTATTTATTTAATTAATTTCATATATATATTTAAAATTCATTAATTATTAATGTGTCTAAAAGTCTATTAAATTAGACTCTAAACGTGTCCCATCATTATAAATTTTGAATTTTCAAAAGCATTAGATTCTAATATATATAAA
>NQLW01000007.1:883431-899954 GCA_002312845.1 Kalanchoe fedtschenkoi
AAAATAAAATAAATTTGCTAAATCTCACCCATAAAGAAATAAATAAAAATAAAGGGATAACATATAATATAAATATTGAAATTTCTTTGTAATGATACTATATAAGATAAAATTCATAAACATTCCTTAATTTGGTCCAACAAATATTAAAAATATATGTATGCGAATTATATAATTATAAAACTTCAAAATTTTCTTAGTTGAAATTATTAAGTAATATTTCTCATCAAATATCTTAATAAATCATATCATTTATTTAATTAATTAGATTTTGATTTAAATATCTATGTATTATTTAATTAATATTGTGTCTAAATTAAAATTTTATTAAATTATTATATAATTAAATAGATAAAAAACCCAAAACTCTCATCTTTACGCATTAAAAACCGAAAAATATACATTTTATAAATTAGACTCTAAACACATCATTATTAACTATTAATTTTTAAAATCATTAAATTCTACTGTATATATAGACCTCATAATGACTGGGGGCCGATCTGGTGAAAACCAATATAAATATGTAAACTGTGAACTAATCTGTGCCTTACATTTGTGATGCATCCAATGAGTTAGATTATATAGAAATTTATTACTTAGTTTTTAATGTCTATCTCATTTATTAACCGATCTCCTATTTATGAGGAAATCTTTTATCCTCCTACAATTACGTTTATTTTTTTATCCATTTCGTCTTTCATCATAAAATCATTGGGTCATTCAGATTTGATGGTGCACAGGTGCATTTTTTCGTGCTTCAAATATTTGGATTTTTTAAATCTTTTAGTGCACTGAAGATATATGTGCGGTGCACATTTTTAGTAGTATGTAAATTCAATACATGCATTATCATTTAAAATGTGCAAATTCAATATGTGCACCACAATTTGAATGTGCATATTCAATATGTAAATTACACATATGGTGCACATACGTATTTCATTCAAAAAATTGTGCACTGTAATTTTAGACCTCTTTTAATATATAAACCATACAACTCAGGTATACACTATTAAAAATAAAAATAGAATTTTGAAATACAGACGTGAACGATTAAGAAACTCTTTAAAAACTTTAAATTGGGACGTGCACCATTACCAAACCTCACAACAACTTAGAAACCCAAAATGTGCATCAATTGAAAATCGAAACACAGATGTGCACCAACGACCCAGAAACCCAGATGTGCACGAAATCCCCACCAGCTTCCTTCTCCTCTTCGAGCGGCGCAAGTTGAAGCATCGCACAGACCGTCATAACATTCAACCAATTAAGGAAATTAATTATTGTGATTATATAAAATTAAATGTTGTTGACCGAGAAATCAAGTCAATAAATAAGATAATGTTGGATGCTACAATTAAGGAAATAATATATAAATAAGATTGTAAATAATAAAAACACATTTAAATTTGATCGTTGGATTGTTAAAGATCAAAAGATATAAATAGTTCATAGTTTACATATCCAAATCGGTTTTCATTTGATCTACCCCCATAATGACTATCATAATTTGATATATATCTTTACAAATACATATGTGACGTAAGTAAATTCTCAACATTATATTGATTTGATTAATGAATATCAAAACTACGGTACGAGTAAGGAATAATGATAATTGTTTGCTTAAGAAATGATTATAGTAACTCCTTGGATTATAGTACTAATAGACGCATTCATATGTATAAAGGTAAGTTTTGTATAATTATTAATATTTAGCAGGCACTGATATTTATTTATCAAATGATTCATATATATTGATAAAATTGATTAATAGGTGTATTCATGGATATAATTTTAATTTTATGTTACTACAAATTAACAACATTTGAAATTTATTTGTCAAACTTTACAAAGATATTGATTAAAAATGATTGATGTTTGTGTAATTAATATTTAGCAACTCACATATTTTGGCATAAAAATCAGAAAATATACATGTCAACTATTACAAATGTGTATCCATCATCATCAAATTTTCAATTCAAAATAAACTTAAAATTTAGTCTATATATAACTTTAATAATTATTTAATATGTACATAGCAGGGGAGGATCTCTTGAGAATCTTCTTAAGTTGAGAATCATTGTGCACAATTCTGAACCAATTAATTTTTACATAAAATAACAAAATATTAGTTATATGGTTTTCTTTTTTGAGTTTATTTATTGTGCTTTGTTAATTATATGAGATTTATTTTTTATTTATTATGAAATAAATTTACTTGTGAATTTAAAGTTTCATTTTTTTTCTTTTAGTTAATCAGATTTTTTTGTGTAGATTCTTTTTCTAATTTATAGATTCTTGTAGATTTTGAATAGTGAACATTTTTTGGGACTATAATTTTTTTATAAATTTATATTTTTTTTTGAAATAATGACTAGATAGTGAATTTTTTTATTTTATTGAAATTTGTTTCCTGAATTTATACGAAAACTTTTTTTAGTGTGGTAGTGAACGTGTTCACTATGGAAACCTCACTTATTCTGCACATTTTCACATTGCAAACAGATGTTCACTGTCAAAATTGTTTTCGAAACCCAAAGAAATACCAAAAATTCTTTAATTTCAGATTTTGAGCGCATGTTCTCTATTCAACTATGTATAAAAAATGGTGAACATGGTAGACTAACAAAAAATAAACACTTATAATGGTGATAATTTATTCACCAAACTTATGTACACTACCAAACTAATATATAATTAAATAAATAACAAAATCCAAATCTCTCACCTTTACGCATTGAAAATTGAAAAATATACATGTTAGCAATTGGACTCCAAATGTCTTGTCATCAGTTATTAATATTCGCAATTATTAGAGTCTACTCTATACATAGCCCTAATAATAACTTTCATATTTTGCTATATTTATCTTTATTGATACATATGTGACATGAGTATGTTACAAAAGTTATATCGATTTGATTGATAGATACAATTCATTTATTATTTAATTTATACACAACTTAGGTATATAATTAGATTTCATATGTTACCAAGAAAGTATTTTAAATTCACTTTTGAAATACACATATATCTCTCTTCAAACTTAAACAAACTAACAAATAAAAAATTTAGATTTCTCTTCAAATATAAATAAACAAACAAATAAATAAAAAATAACTAACACACAGATAGGAAATCAGAGAGAATATATCGTATAAGTAAAGTATATTTGGATGCTTAGTAAAAGGAGTTTATAAAAATTTTAGAATAAAAACAATTAAATTTGCTAAATTTCATTGGTAGAGAATCAACCCACTATCAATGAAAAAATAAAAATCACTTGCCATAAAAACCGCACACGGTAATCAAAACCACTTACCATCAATATTTGGTCATTTTAGTAACATATATTGTGTGACACATAAAGTAAGTCACATGGTAATAACACAACGTGGTGGTAATAATAACACAAAATTATATCGATTTGATTGGTAGATACAATTCATTATTAATAAATTTCTACATATATTAGCAGTATTAATTCTTTCAATTCACCTTTATGCATTGAAAATTTGAAAATACACCTTTTAGCAATTAGAAATCAAATGTGTCCCATCAACATCAATTTTCAATTTTAAAATCTTTATATATAGGAGCATATATCAAATAAGAATTGACAGATGCAATTCATTTTGTACCTAATTTGTACATATAAGAGAATAAACTTATATATGATTTATATTTCTTTTTAAGATTAAATAAACAAACAAATAAGAAAGAATAGATAACTAATATATAAATAATTTTAAAAAAATTACATTGATAATTTCTGCTGTTTTGTTTCTTGTTTGACTCTATAGAATGTCTGAGTGCTTTGTCGTGCACATCTTTATAGCAATTAGTGGCTTCAATAGAAATCTTTTATTCTACTATTCATAGGGCCTTTAAATCCAATTGCACTCTTGTTTTCACTTTACCAAGTAGTAGGAAAATGAGTGATAAGACGCAGCATGCCGTGACCTAATTAACTTGTGTATCATAGTTGATCAACAGCTGCAAAGAGAAGATGAAGCTTATGTTACAGAGATTTTTAGTATTCACAACTAACAAAACATATATGAATATATAAATATATTTATCCATGTGATTTGTAGATGCATGTATCAAAGAAAATTCATCAGTCAAATCAAGAAAACAATTTCCAATTTAAAGATAGCAATTAATCAAGAAAAGTAAAAAATTATAAATTAAAATTGGCAACAAATACGGAATCATAAACCAAATATTTTCTTACTTAAAAAATTGCTTCATCATATATTGTATCAATAAAAATTTCAACTGACCCGTGGTGCACCATTAAATTAGCATTACATAACACCAGTATAATATAAAAGGTATCAAGGATTGAACTGATTATGGAGTGAGCAAATAAAAACTGGGATCAATACCATATATAGCATAAAGAAGAGATAGATAATTATTTCAATAACTTAATTAAAAACTGTCGCTCTGAATTAGGATCTTCAAATATCAGTCCAATGAAACCTAGTAAATGGTAAATGACTTAGGCCTAGAGTATAAATTAATATATGGGTGCCTAAATGATTGCATATTTTAAATAAGGAGCATAAACATATGGCACTTTTGTGATCATGTATGCAACATGTTGAGGTGGAAGATGGACGAAAAGAGACCCAAAAAGATAGTAAACCGAAAATAGGAACTCCAGCAAAGGTTTACTGGTAATTCCCTGTTGCACCTCACATCGACTTCTATTTATCTCACTAAAAAAGGCAAATACATGACATGTCATGAAATAACTAGGAAAAAGGATGTCATGACATGGGACTCCATTTACAGAACCATTAACTCTTTCCTTATTTTATCGTAGACCTCCTCAGCTTGAATGGTATGCTCTGGTGTCGAACAAACTCAATTATTCTAAGAATGAGTTCCTTATGTGGCAGACACGTCACCAGAAATTGGCAACTAAACACAGTCTGCACAGATGGGGCTTTAAAATGACAGCAGCTACCAATTTTGCAACTCCCACCCTGAGACTAAAGATCATATAATTTTTTTAGTGCCACCACACTAAAAATTTATTTTCATAAACTTTAGATTTTTTCTGCTTCTCTAATCTTCATGCTTTCCATTCTTGGAACAACTTGATAGAATAGTCAACCAGACACACATTTGCCTCCAACGAGTTAAAAATTATCAGCTTCACTTACATTGCCTCTTATACCTACAACATTTGGAAAATAAAAAATGTAGTTATCTTCAGAGGGGATTAGTTAGGTAGAAAGACGATTCTTCACAAAGTTAAAATGAAAGTTCTATTCAGTTGAGTCTCACCAAGTTCAACTATCCATCTCCCTTCAACATCTGTTGGGCTCCAAAAATTCATCTTAACCATTTATCAGGCTAGTTCCCAATTTTGTAATTGTTCAATCTTTGTGAATTTTTGAGCTAAACCTCTTCCTTTATATTTGCATTCTTTCTTAATGCAAGTATTCCTTTTGCAAAAAATATAACTAGGAAAAAGGATGGAATTGTTAGGCAAACAGTAGATGGCCCAAGTGGAAGAAACTCGATAAGTTCCTCCTAGTTTCTCTTTAAAGCATCCCAATGTCCGCTAGGAACAACAAGCAATGACTTTAACACATTTAGAATTATCAGTGTTCCATACAACATATATCATGTAATTCTCATAGTTTACAACCTTTCTTCTTGGTTGTCTAATAAGGCGAAATACCAAATTATGCCAATGATAATACCTGACCCTTAATCTCTAGGTTATGACATAAACATATTTATAACCTCAAGTGAATGAGCTTAAAAAACTATGGGCCAAAATTTGGACTAATAACTATTTATCTATAGCTATGTTACCACCACTACCAAAATTTAACAGGTTACCGGTTAACTACTTAACTGGTATGTAACCGAAAAATAATTTTTCAGTTAAAAAATTATTAACCGTTAGGTTAACAGATAAAAAATCAAACGGTTAAATTAGAGGTGGGTTTGCCGGTGGGTAGGATAATTTTAGGACAATTTTAGGGTCGGTGAAATTTTCGGCTAGATTACCGGTTGGTTTTACCCAACCGACTAACCTACCGGTTGGAGACACCCAGTCGGTAAACCGGCTGATAAACTAGCCGGTTTATCGATTAATTATTAATTAGGTTAGAATTTAGTTAATTAGGTTAATTAGGTTAGGGTGATTAATGCAGCAAGCTTTTGGATGGTCTCCTTCTTCGACACATCAAAAACAGGGACACCAGTTTCCCAAATAATTTTGATCTTGTCTATCAAAGGGTAGAGATACACGTCAATTTTTTTCCCTGAACTCTTTGGATCTGGAATCATGCATATTAGAAATAAAAAAAATTATTTCATATAAAGCCATGGAGGTATACGATGTCACAATCACGGGGCAACATGAGTACTGCCTCCCACTACCATGTGTGGAAAATGGAGAGAATCCATCAGAGCACAAGCCCAATGTGACATTTTGGGGCTCCTGGCGGGCTGGCTCATGGATCTTCCCAATATCAATATCATCGATTAACAAAGAGGCACAATAAGTGTTTGAACGCCTCTAAGGGACATGCTTATGCACAAACATCCTTTATGTGAGAAGCTCAATACTATCTTGAAGGCATTGCGATGTAGAGGAAGATATCACTACATTCCTGACCTCCAGATCCGAGCCACATTGCGCAACATCTATCCATCAATGTTGTCTGATAGGGTAATAATTTACCCTATTCTAAGTACTTATACTTAGTATATTTGAATCATTTCTGAGTTATTATTGATGATTTATAGTTGATTTTATCTCTTGTAGGTTAAATATGAAGAATACTGGCTTCAGAATAAGAAAAATATGAAAACAGTGCAAATTGAGTTAAAATCAGATAAAAAGCCAAGTTTAGTAATCAAATTATTAAAAAAAGAAGTTTCAAGGGCTAATATGTAAATATGCAGAACTAAAACTCGACTCAGGTCATTTTTCATAGCGGCAACTCAGGTCGTGTTTCATTTGCAAGAACTCGACCCAGGTCGAGTTTACACCTATCGGGCCCAAAAAAAGCATATTCGAATTCTCACCTTCAGGAACCTTTTTGGCGATAGAATTCCTTCTGAAGACCGTCCAAATTACAAGATAATTACAAGGTGACATATCATCTATAAATTGAAGACTTAGGGCTCATTCTTCACATCTTCACACACATGGGAGCCCGGGGATTCAGCCGTCAGGGTTGGAGCATCAAGAGACCAAGTCTTCTTTTACCTTTTTAGTTTTACTTTTCTTATTATTATGATTGTATTACTATGATGCGTAGTGAATAGTCTCATTATTCTAGGATCCTATGGATCCTAACTTGTTGTGAACTTGGACTCATGTTTTTCAATTAAAAGTATTTTTATCCATATTTTTTTGTTCTCTTTGAGTATACTACGTATCACTGGTGTAAGATTTATTGGTGAATTTATCTTGCATCCATTATTTTAGGGAAGCCTAGGAACTTATCTATTCAGAGTTTAAATATGCGGCTATAAGAACTTAGTTTAGGATTAAATCTATTATCCTCTCGGATAGGATATTCCATTCCATGAAGACCAGAATCGGGTTGGTTTGGATAATTTACTTAGTTGTAGTCAATGGTCCTAGTCAACTGAAGACCAGAGTCGGGAGTTGGCCTAGGAATATTGAGCAGTTTATTTATCCTGTTGTATGTTTAGGACATATTAATGTATCACTCTTTAATAGTATTTGTGAGCTACGAAGACCAGAATAGGAAAGCAACACAAAATGAAATCAATTGTTGTCAATAATTTGCTGCGTAGGAACACCTAGAAGTAGAACTTGCATGTAAATTATTAAGTGATGTGTTGTATTATTGAAATTGAATGATACATTATGGATGATTATTTATGCTTCAAGAATAACATGAGAGTTTGCATATAACCTTAGTGAAGTAAAAATTCTAGGATGTTTCCATAATCTGAACACAACCTTCCCTTTCACCATTGCTTTTGTTTTGCGTAGCGACAAATTCAATCCAAAACCAATTGTTTAGGATTAAATAATCATTAACAAGGATATTAGTGTCTCTGACAAGCCTTACTTGCTCCTCTGAGTTCTAGTCGGACTTCTCGTATATATTTAACTGCAAATGAGCCCTGACACATAACATTGATAGATATATAGAGTCAAAAATACGCACTGTCACTGTCCACTGCGCTCCAGCTCCTGCCACTTTGTCGAGACTCCCCTAGACACTCAAGGATTCATAATCAATTCCCGATCAGCTCCATGGCTCTTTAGGCGCCCCTCTGCACTCACAGTAGAATCAAGTCCTGATCAGGCACACGTTGGAACTTCTTCTGCCCCACTTGCATTCCAAGAAGCTACTGAGAGGAACCCCAAAAACCCTGTACATCATTCTTTCCCACCCTAGTCCTCTTCAAACCCATCCCCAAGATAACCAACCTCTTCTCCATATTAAGAAAATCATGCATGGGCGCATCCATCATGCAAAGCTCATCTTTTCGGGTCTCGAGCATGGCAAACCTGTTACCCACCACTTGAATTGGCATGCTCATGCTGTTGGATCTCAGAACCCCAGCCTTGTGCCTCGGTCTTTGAGGGGGCACCCATGCATCCACCTTTCGCAACTAATCATCAGCCTCACCTCTCAACTCAAAAACTTGGTTTGTGCCTGGTTTCTCAGGCATACTCATTGGTTCCTCAATATTACCCTTGTAGACCCTCCAACACAGACTCTTATGGCATTGGGCAGCCAAGTGGCCATAACACCTGTAGCTCAAACAAAACTACAATTTCCCCTAAAAACAGTCTCAATTCATCATTGCTGTGATTTTGATCCAACCCACAGTCTCATTGGAAGCGACTTATCCAAATTCACTTCAACACACACCAGGGCCAACGCCGGATTCTCAAGGGCCAAGGTTTTAGGATTGGCCTTCAAAAAGCTACCCATTCTGTAGAAAATCTTGTGTGAGATGTTGTTATGGAAGAAAGAAGCAGTTAGAACGATGAGCTTGACCCAGACCACACCATAGGCGAATCCTCCATCTTAGAGAAATCCGAACTCCACCTGAACATTCTGAAAAGAACCGACCGAATCTATCGAGAGCCATATGTTAGAGCTGCCACCATATTCTCTCGGAAAGAGTACATAATAAGGATGTGGTGGGCATCAAGGACTCCTACCCTAGTCGTTTCCTTCAATCCGTAGTTTGTATGGATATGAATTCTCAATTAGAGGTCTTCCATGATGAATCTCACCACCACATCGCCCATCCCCTTGTATACCGAGCTCAGTTCTTCTTCAGAAAAGAAAAGTATAGGATCCCAATCCTTTTCAACTACCAGACTGCTTGACATCTCAACATCTTCAAAATATGGCTTGAAAAGTGAACCTGCACCAGACGCAGACACCACCCCTACGTAGCAGGCCATCCCATGACCTCCTTCCATGGCTGGAATTGACATGTTTATGTCGCTGGTCCCTCAGGAAATAGCCCTCTCCCACTAACTGGTTACCCATCTAGACATTTGAACAACGTCTACCTCTCTAGAATAATTCATGTCGTTCTTCCTCGACTGGGGAGCCATAGAAGAATCTACGTGCTTTGTCGGAAGCGCGGCCCCAGCTTCCCTTTGGCCCCCAATCCAAGCCCCATCATCGCCCAAACTATCTTAGAACCATGTTCGTTTTAATCATCAGTAACTCTACACGGTGACTTCCACACCTCTCTAGTTGCACGCAATGGATCCCCCATCCCGAGCCGACTCCCTCCACCATCGTCCTTCCCCAGAGCTGACAAATTACCCCATCACTTCAAGCCAAACAGCGTGATCCTCCTTCCATGTCGAAGAGTGAGCTATTCAACCATCTCGGGCATCACTGACTGTCGACCTTCCCCCTGGATCTCCACGCACAACCCTTAGCCAACATCAAACACTCGCTTGCTTGCTCCCCACTAAATACCTCTTCGTACACCCAGCCGCAGTGGGCGGATCCGGGAATGGCGACCTCTCTGGTTTGTCAGAACTTCTCACTCTAGTAACCAAAAAATTTAAAATGCGGCTTTTACGGAAAGTAATCCACTCTTTAAATCTCCTTTTTATATCTACATTAGAAGTAGAAATAACTTAGCTTGAGTGAGTCTTGGAAATTCAATAGATTCTATGGTTTCATCCTAAGTGTGTGATGACTGGAAATCACCATGTTCACCCTGTAAACCTAAACTTAATAAGTCCCTTTATAAAATCATGCATTCCATATATTATCTTTTTGAGGTTGAACTCTTAAAAAGAATAAACATTATTTAAGTAGGGGGTAACATAGCTCATGGATGATTTGATAGAGTCATGTTTGTTGTATCTAGAAACTCAAAAATCCATATTAAAGAACATTTTCAAAAATACAAAAACCAAATTTTTAGTATACATTTTAAGTGGAAATTTGAAAATTCGTATTGACGGAATAGTTTTTATTTTTAATTTTTTAGATAGCATGCGATTACTTCCCAAATAAAGTAATTGTCATGTGATGATACTCTTGGAATTGGCCTCGATTCCTGCGACTCTGCTCAGGCCTCATTTGCTCCGTATGTACATATGGAAATCAGCACAAACATGGCCCAAAAAGATTTCTCAAAAACTAATTCAGACCTCTACAACTTGTCTTTCATACAAAAATAGCATACCTGTACATCAGTAATATAATGATAATTTTTATTAGAGTTTTATTAGACTAAAAATCCAACAAGAACGATAATTTAATTAGAATAAAATATAATGCTATCAATTATGTTAATCTAATTATCATAGCCCTACATCAACTAAGTAAGTCTAATTTCATAGTTATACAATGCAAATGGAGTTGATTTCAAAACATTGCTTAGAAATTATGAAGACACCACATCAAGCAAGGCATATCCACATTGAGTCAATTTCCAAGCTTATTCAATAAATTGATAACATATTCAACAAATTTGATAACATCCTAAACACTATCAACATATTGATCACATAAATTTGATATGACTAAATCAGATAACTATCACGCAATCAACACATTGAGAATACTACCAACTTCACACATCTATTGACGCATTAATAACTATCAACTTAACTAGATTTGATAACACATCCAACAAACCTAAAATCCTAAACACTATCAAGACATATCAACACTTTTTTAGGCAAAGTGTCAATGGATTGCAACTTCACACAACGAGACTTAACACATCAAGACACAATAGAATACAACAACCAAGTGATAGTTACTTGTAGAATCAAGTTAGACGGCACCGATTATTTGGGAATGTGAGGCAGTATAAACACTCCTCTCTGTGGTGGTGTTAATGGGGCGACATCTCGTCGAATTGCAAGGGAATGCCAAGCAGAGCTACTCTAAGTGAGACGGGGATTGCTCGAATTGCTTTCGGCAATTATAAAGATGGGCGCCATCTCGTCATTATCAACAATTGAATTTGATTTCTTTGGGAGAATTAAGAGAAATGAGATAATGGGAGAAGACAGTCGCGCTGTCGAATTTATATATGGTTAAGCTGTCTTTTCAAACGGCAGTCTCATTTCATGAAAAAATGACAATGTTTCAAACTTATACAGGTTTAATTTACAAGTCGAACTGTGGTGTGAAACTAGGGGCTGGATTAGAACAAATTATCATTTCTAGTCCGCGCAAGAGCTTAAGGCCCAACCATCATTTCAAAAGGCATCTGTTCTTCTTCCATAACCAGTTTCAAATGATTTGACTGCTGACTATGTAGATCGCCTACCACCTTCCCATCACTGTTCCATAGCGCAGTATGACTTAATGAAATCGCAGTTTGAAATGACAATTGAAAAGTAAATCATTTTAGAAAAATTCTGTGAACCGAGGCCAATTGGAAAATTTTTTGGTCCAAAAGAGTCAATTTCAGAACGATTCAACTTATTTTAGTATAGTATTTCCTACCACCTATATTTGTCCAGTATAACTCAACCTCAAGTAGCATATACTTTCTTATCTGCCACTTTCGTAGTTGAATAAGATATCACACTAATAAAACTATATAGAGCATGAAGTTGATCTAATTATTATTTTTTTATGCTTGTAGCTTAATCCCTTTGATTGGAATGAATACTCTTTTGAAAAAAAATATACAATGAACACGAATTATAAGAGGCTTACACAACATGGGTACAGGTACAGAAAAACAAAAAACCAAATGATCAGTACATCATCACACCAGACAACATAATATAAACGGCTTTCCAATAACAGCAATTAGGTCACCCAGCAGGACCACTGCTTCTTGCATAAGAAAGGATCATTACAAAGTCCTTTGCTGAAGCCCCAACCATGGTGGTTGATACCTTCTTTGTTCTTGATGTTGCCTTCACCCACAGATCTACCAGGTCATGAAGCCTTAATGATGGGTGCATAGTCTGACCGTGACACATTACTTGTACCTGGGAGGTAACACATGTCCAACATTTAATCGAACTCATGCCACACCAATATAGTATTATTTCTGCAAAATGTCTATTTTCAGGAAAAAATTACATTCCTCTGTTGATTCAACATCCAACTTTATTTTGCTGTCATTTTCAGTTTCAATTCATATGTTTGTGGAGGTCAATAAATATGAGGCCGCAACTAAAAACGTCACAAAATAATAAAAATTAATGCTTCATTTTGCCATGAGCAGTCACTCATGAAACTAGAACCCACTCACCTCAGATTCATTAGCAAGATCAAGTTTCTTTGTAAGATATTTCTGGATAAATACCACAGGCAAATTACCATCCCTGAGGAAGAGACAACATATACATTAAGGAAATCCATTAGAACTGCAGTATCAAAAAATCAAATCATCTATCCTTATTTGAGAGTGATGGAGTAAAAAAACCCCTTCCAATTTGTTTGTATGAGACGAGCTCTTACAAATTATACTAGAAAATATTAGATGTTTTGCATTTGGATTTCAAGATCTTTGTCAGCTAACATTACTCATCATGGAGCACATTAGATATAAAGTAGAAAATAAAGCAATTCATATAGAGATTATATTATCTGTGTATAATGTTAATCTTGTAAATTGGTAAACAATAAACCATGCATTGCTATCTTCTACATGATTTTATTCTGTTACATACACATCAGAACTTAGAATCAAACCGAAAAATATTAACAAAATGACCAGCAGAAGAACTCACTTAACCCTCAAGTAATTTGCTGATATCTGTGGCAAAGGAGAACAACCTTCCCTGAGATCACATATAAAATTGATGAAGTTTATAGCCAGAGTAAGATCTCATGAAGGAATTCAGTAGTGTGTCATGAACACATTAAGGCATTGATAAAAGTAATCTTACTGTTCTACGGAGGCGACCAAGGAGAACCATATCGGGCTGTTTCTTCTGTCCTGTTTATCTCTCATTGCATTCATGACAACTTGTGGGGGCACAAGCTTAGCTGCTGCAGCAGATCTTTTCCTTTTCATGGCATGTAACCTTCTGCTTCTCACTTCTCCTGCAAGCAAAGTTCTGGCCTTGTCCTCCTCTTCCACCTTCATTCTGTGTCTAATCTCTCTCTCGTTGCTTCCAAACATGTACGACTCTCCTTCATCAGGTTTGTCTGATTTCGCTTTATTTCTGCTTATAAGATATTCTTTTTTAGAAAAACCATCAGACTCTTGGTTGGCATTCTTAACATCCTGGTAATCAAATTTTGACGGTTTTGTTCCAGTTGCCACTTCAAGAAGACAATTGAGGGGAGTCCATAACTTGGCATTCCTTTCCCTGGGCTCAATCCCTGTTTCTCCAGCTCCTCCAGGGCATTTAAGGTTGGAAGAATAAGGAGTAGTTGTTGATGTCTGTAACGATTTCAAGGATACCTTTGTTATAGCAATAACATAATTAACTGAACTATAAGACTACTTTTATGCCCATTAAGTTCGACTCAGCACAACAATGTTCTAAACGATTGGACTACCTCCTTTAATTGATGCTTATTTGGGAATTTGTTCAAAGCCTCCGAGCTTGAGCTCTCAGCACAATTATCAATATACTCTTCTTCTTTTTTATTGGGTACCTCGCCAGAAAACTGAGAACCCCCCTGAGCAGCTGACCTTTTGGGTGCTTTTGTCCTCCTTCCAATCAAATTGGTCTGCACTGAAACTTTAGGAGTGCTCACAACTAATGAGGACAATGATCTCTCCTTTCTTTTTAGAGGAAGTGATATGGAAGGCACAGTAACTTCAGGGGCTTTTACCATGCTTTTTTTTGGAGGAAAAACCTTGCTTACAATATCATGCATATTGTGATCAGGCCTGCAAGTATGCCCAAAGAAGGTGAAAATGGGAAATTTGTCTAAAACAAAGAAAAGTGAACACTAACTCCTAGCTTTAGTTTATCATGGAAAAACATCAAAAAGGTGAAACGAATCCCTTAGAGGTGATCCTGAGTTCTGTCCATCAAGTGAGCTATCTTGAGTGTAAAAATCAAACTTAATTGGATTAATCCAAAATAATGTCCTTTACATGTGCCAACCCGCTGACCTATTTAATATTTCACTTTTAAAGTTACTCTTGCTCGTACAAATTCCTTCATCTACATTTGCGCCAAACCTTTTCATCTACTATCCATCACCAGCAAACTGGAAGACATACTTCCTAGATATTTTAAGTATGAGGATCAATATTCCAACAGAAGTATGTTCAATGCTTTGGCATCGATGTGCCTTTATAATTACTATAAAAAATTAAAATCTGCCGATCAATATGACTAGCAAGCCACAATAGGACCTTGGGCAAGGAGCTCATTTTATGACTAGAAATTCTCGAGCATTCAGTAGAATTGATTTCGGACATGTAGTGAACATATGAGTCCAAGAGAAGTAACTCACATTACATCCTAGTTTATCAACACAATGATCCCAATGCCACATTATGAAGCGAAGACAACTCACCGGAGCTTTTCCACAGGGATACATCCAAGGTCAATGTTACATACAGGACAGCAATCCATTTCCTCATCATCAGAAAGTTTCCCATATATGCACTTCCTGCAAACTATTCCATAACAAGGATGTTTAGGCAGTTGCAAAAGTCAACGAATTTTTTGACGAATTAGGCCCATTAATGGCCAAAATAAAGATACAGTAACTACAAGAAAATCAGCTAATAATATTACAAAATTTTGGGGTTTCCTTTCTTCCCCTACCTTAAGAGTAATGTCAAACCAACCAATTGAGGAGTATAAAAGGTTGGATCTATCATCTGGTGTGACTGAAAACAAAATGGAATTATTTACCAATGTCATTTTTTTGTTACGGAGGCAGTGTTAGATTAATGTATTATGATTTCAAGACATCAGATGTATTGGGAACTTAATTACTAAAAGAACAGATACACAATTGACTTTCCATATATAGTATAAAAGAAAAAAGTCATCAAGTAAAAATAAACAAATAAATTATGTGGAGTAGTCCAATGTTCAATTGAGTAAATGACAGATGGAGTCATTGCAGGCCTTGGTTGAGCCAGAAATAAGTGTGGAGAAAACAACAATCAGCATCCACTATTACTGGAAAAAAAAAGTACCGCTAGAAATTCAAGTGAGATGAACCAATGTCTATAAGAAAATCATGCAGTTGAACTTAGAGTGTACTATTTGCAAACTTTCACTAACACGTCCCAGTCTAGCATAGATGAAACAATAGAACCAAAGCAGTGATCAATCAACTATTAGCCAACACACTAAAGGGGACCTTCATCAATAAACAACGACAAAGTAAAATGGCATCACTAGCAGCAACAAATCTATGTAAAGGCATTGTAAAACGCAATGAGGATTTGCTGCAGCACACAACAGTAGAAATATTTTGTATGAACATGCTGGAAAAGTTTGGTCAGTAAAACAAACTGAATATAAGCGAAGAAAATTGTCTGAAGCACATTGAGTCCAAGTTTAATAGAAAAATAAAATGTTTTGGTTCTTCTGATCAATTATGATAAAAAGGTAACTAATGATGCTGATTTCCTGTTCTATTACGGATCCAGGATATAAAAAAAAATCAGCAATTGAAGATGCTGTCAAATGAAACAATGTTTGAGCTTGAGGAGATTTAAATGGCATGATGGATAAAATTCAAGATCAATAGAAGATATTCTCTACTTGATACTATATGCCAAATTGTTGAAGAAGTTAGGATAAAAAGAGATTAATGAGAGAATGAAACAAATCTATCTTATTGGGATGTAGTGGCTCGTAACTGTGAAAGGTGTTCCAGAGTTATCAGGCAGCAGAGTTGTACATTCTAATAAAACATGACCCCTTCAGAAAAGAAATTTAAAAAAATAAAACAAAATTCAGTGATGTAAGTGCATTCTAGTGAGAACAGTACAAGTAGAAGAATCCAATGTTCAACCCATATGGAATTCCTTGTCCTCTGCTTTAATACAACAAATATTTATAAATTACAAAAAGTCAATGTTAACACCTATTATCC